>LNAC01001588.1:61954-96740 GCA_002007465.1 Ailurus styani
TAATACCCTCTAGTTCCATCCACATCATTGCAAATGGCAAGATTTCATTTCTTTTGATGACATACAGTTTTTAATTGACTGATAACACTATGTCAGGGTGCATCAGAGTTTTAGAAATTTCATAGTGCTATACCCTAAAGAAAGTAGCATCACTTCTTATTTGACAATGCTTCCCATAAAATTTAACATATACTACATAATTGCAAAAACCTTAGGTCTTTTAGTAGAGAAGCCTCAGTTTTCTTAAGTAATCAAACACCCGATAAAGACAAAACAAAGAACTTTTGTTTTCTAGTTAGATTACATTAAAAGGAAAGAAAAATCTTTGTTTGCAATTTCTTATTAAGAGCTGGTCAATAACCTAAGAAAACTCTGGCCTTTTATGTTTAGAAACCAACTTCTAATTTCACACCAGTATACTTTTGACAATAAAATTCTCCTTTTTTTTTTTCCTTTTAGTTTACATAAACCCATTCCAATCCCAGCTTGACTATACATAAAATTCCTTTCTCCATATCCCTCTTCCACAAACCTTCAAATTTCTATATCCATTCAGCTGTTATTTCACAACTCTAGCCAAGCATCAGGTCTCTGTCCACATGGCTAAAGCTGCTCAGGGATATCTGGGATCTTTTGGAGGCTCTGCACTAAATCTGGGGCAAGGGAATTCCTGCAGCAGTCTGTATCTGAAAAAGCCTCTCCCCTCCTCCTTTTTTCCTCAGTCTTCTCAGGCAATACCTTTTTGTCTATCTCCTGGGTGTTTGTTTATCAAAGACATGGTAAGATTTACAACTTCAAGGGATAGAGAAAAAAATGCAAGTTTTCTTCCTGAAGTTTTTTTTTTTTGGGGGGGGGGAGTAATTGCTATTTAAAATGTTCCTTTGTATGAGGGCCCAGAAAGGGCATGTGGCATTTTTGTTCTGTTTCCTCATCAGTTAGCATAACATCCTCTTCTTCCATTTCACCACTTTCCCAGAGATTCTACTGCTTAGCATTCTAATCCGTCTTTGTCCCAAGTGCCTGGATCTTAAGCAGAAAGGGTCCTCCTACCCTTGCAGAACAGGGAGCTAAGGCCTCCAACTTCCCATCCTGCCCTTCCAGCTTGTCTGCCAGCCCCAAAGCCAGCAGAGTGGTGGACACTCAAAGGCCTTTCTCTAACCTGAGCTCCTCTTCCAACTTTCTAACTGGAACTTCAGCCTCTAGTTGGGCATCCATGGCCAGCCCACTGCGCTTCCCTTCTCTGCCACAGCACACTCCACAGGGTTCCTCAAACAAACCCCTAAAGCAGCCAATATTTTTGGAGTGTCCCCAAACTTATATGGTGTTCCACAGGCATCTGACATATAGACCACCATTCCCCACACAGTGGTCACAGACCAATGCCAGATTCTCCTTGTGGATGCCTCTTTCCCAACCAGGCACCCTTCTCCACAGAGAGGCCAGGGGCCAACTCAGGATGTCCCCCCTTAGATGTCTCATTCCCATAGACTGGGTCTTCTGTCTCTTAACTGAATTACCAATTTTTGGTTTGCAAACTCCAAGGGAACTTCCCAGGTTTGATCTGAAACTGGCCACCATGTGCACAGGGCAAGGGAAACCAGAGAAAGAGGCAGCCACTCCAGATTGGTGGCAGCAGGTTTTATAAGCAAAGAAACTTACAACACAAGGCTTGTCTTGGGTGGCTGCAAGATGAGTAGGTCTCTATACCCATCTGCCAAATCTTCAAAGTTTCTGTGGAGGTTTTACCTGGGTTCCACCATGTCTACTGTGTGACTGTTCTCAGCACACATCATTATCTCAAGGCTATGTCCTTGGGGCAACCTCTGAGTAGGGAAGGCACATGGAACCCATGTCCCAAGGGCAGGGGAAGAGGTAAGGAGCCTCTGTTTGCTGGGGCCAGTTCAGGGGTGAACAGACAGTCACATCTTCTCAATGGTCTCCTCCAACACCATTGGTGAGAATATAAACTGGTACTTCCATGATGTAAATCAGTATGGAATTTGTCAAGAAATTAAAAATACAACTATGATAAGATCCAACAATCCCACTTCTGGGTATATAGCTAAAGGAAATGAAAAATGTACCTCAAAGAGATCTCTGTACTCCAACATTCACTACAGTAAAATTTACAATAGCCAAGATAGGGAAACAGTTGAAGTATCCATCAACAAATAAATGTGTAAAGAAGATGTAGTTTATATATACAATAGAATATTATTCAGTCATGAGAAAAAAAAAGCCATGTGATGACATGTTTGAAACTTGAGGACATTATGCTAAGTGAAATAAGTCAGAGAAAGACACATCCTCTGTGATCTCAATTATATGTGGAATCTAAAAAAAGTTAAACCTAGAAAGAGAGAATAGAATATTTGTTGCCAGGAACTGGGAAGTGGGGAAAATGGGGAGATGGTCAAAAGGTACAAACTTCCAATTTTAAGATAAGTAAGTTCTGGGGATCAAATGCACAACGTGGCATTAGCCATGTAGCTATAATTATAGTTAGTAATACTATATTATATACTTGCAATACTTGGAAGTTGCTAAAAGAGTAGATCTTAAATGTTCTCATCACAAAAAAAAAGAAATGGTAATTACATGAAGGGACAGAGGTGTTAGCTAATGCTGCAGTGGTAAGGATTTTGCAATGTATAAATGTATCAAGTCAACACATTGTACACCTTAAATTTACACTATACTAAATGTCAGCTATTTCTCAATAAAGCTGGAGAAAAATAAATAAAAAGTGAAAGAGTGCCTGACATAGAGTTGGAGTTCGGTCGATAGGTGTGGCATTCTCAAGGTCATCCTCCAAACCACAAGATCATGGAATTCTGTCATGTGAATTATCATATCTGTGATGTGACCATCCAATAATGAAGTGGACTCCACAGCTGACTTGTAAAAATTGGAATCCTAGTGCCTAGTGTTAGCAATAGCATCCAATTATTTGAAATATATATATATATATATATATATATATATATATATAGATGCCAGGCAATAACAACTCTAAATTAGTTTCCACTTGACTAAAGTTTTTTGATCTCTATTTGTGAGCCAATTTTGAGAAAATGTTAGGCTCATAAAGATCCTTTCTTGCATCGCTAGAGATCTTTTTAATCATTGAAAAATTCATGTGCAGCATCTCTTCTTACAATATGTTACGATATCACACTGTGAAATGTGAATCTAAAGCATCAGGTAATTTGTAATTCAGCTCTGGGCGTCTATTGAGGGAGAGGAAGTTTGGAAGCGGACTGCCTACAATCAGGCCATCCAGAATCACAGTGAAAAACAGCTTGTTGGCATTTGGATTCTTACCCTGAACTATTTTATATTCCTAATACTTACAGAAATGAATAGAGGATGAAAAGCGGTGTCTTTTTTTGTCTCTTCATGCCACCTCTGCGTTGTTTTTAAACGTTTCTTCAGAATCACCGAAGACCAAATTCCCCAAAATGTATAAAACAAGTACACATATTCATCAGTCATCTACTTACTGGGTACCTACCATATACAAAGATGTCAAAAACTGGGAAATACAACAGTAAATATGAGAAACATCTTTCTTGAGAGGGGCTTACCAGCTAATACGAACTCACAGTTAATTTAAAAGGAACTGAATAGTGCTTGGGTTGTAAGCCCCTAGTCTCAAAGTGATTGTTTATTCAAATTATGCCTAGATATTCCTTTAGCAAACAAGATTCATTCTTACTGGGATGCACAAATTATACTAAGTTAAACATGTCACATTTGTCAGTATGGGATCTGTATATTCCACCTGCACAGACAAATAACAAATAAGACAAATAAGATGATCTATCGTGCATCATTTCACTGAGGAATAGAACTGTGATATTCAGCAAACTGATCACCTTTCTTCCCTGTCGTAATACTCGTTATTATTGTGGTGGAGCAGGTATCTTTGCCATATTTAGAAACTGCTTGTCTCTCACCACTTAAAAATGTCAAAGCTGATTTCACAAAGCCTCATTTTCACCAGTGGCTCTCAAAAAGGTAGTGGTTCCCCAATGAGCATCAGCTGGGAACTTGCTGGAAATGGAAACCAGAGGGCCTGTTCCAGACCTCTTGGATCAGAACCTCTGGATGTGGGGTCCAGTAATTTGTGTTTTAATAAGCTATACAGGTGATTCCAAAGCATACCGAAGCTTGAGAACCATCATTTCAATCCAGTCATTCCCCTGGAGTTCGTTCCAAGACTGTCATTCACATTTCCTAGAGCTACATGGTCCCACAAGGTAGTTAGTAGTTAGTGTGGCTATGCAGTTCTTGAAATGAGGTTGGTCCAAACTGATATGTACTGTAAGGGTAGAAACTGTCCAAACTTCAAAGATCTCATGAAAAAAACATGTAAAATATTTAAGTAATTTTCTTATTAAGAAACTTTGGATTTTTATTTTTATTTTTTTTTTATTTTTTTTTAAGATTATTTATTTATTTATTTCACAGAGGGAGAGCGATCACAAGGAGGCAGAGAGGCAGGCAGAGAGAGAGGGGGAAGCAGGCTCCCTGCTGAGCAGAGAGCCCGATGCGGGCCTCGATCCCAGGACCCTGAGATCATGACCTGGGCCGAAAGCAGAGGCTTTAACCCACTGAGCCACCCAGGCGCCCAGAAACTTTGGATTTTTAGAGCACTTTTGGGTTCTCAATAAAATTGAAAGGAAGGTACAGAGATTTTTATAGGCTTCCTGCTCCCACATAGGACAAGGTTACCCCCATCCCCATTATCAACATCCCCCATCAGAGTGGTATATTAATTATAATCAATGAATCTACATTAACACATAATGTATTGTGTTTGATTTGAACACATGTTAAATTACATATATCCACCATGATAGTACCATACAGAATAATTTTACTGACCTAAAGTCCTCTTTGCTTCACCTATTCATCCTTCCTTCCCCCCTAACGTCTGAAAACCACTAATCTTTTTATTTTTTTCCATAGTTTTGCCTTTCTCAGAATGTCATACTGCTGGAGTCACACAAAAATGTAACGTTTTCAGATTGGCTTCTTTGACTCAGCAATACGTCTTTAAAGTTCCTCAATGTCTTTACATAACTTCATAGCTCATTCCTTTTCAGCACTGAATACTATTTCATTGTCTGGATTAGCACAGTTCATTTATTCTTTCATCTACTGAAGACTAACTTGGTTTCTTCCAAGTTTCAGCAATTAAATATAAAGCTGCTATAAACATTCTTATGTAGGTTTTTGTGCAGACAAATTTTTCAACCCGTTTGGATAAATAGCAAGGAGTGAGGTTGCAGGGTCTTATGGTAAGAATATGTTTAGTTTTGTAAGAAACTGCCAAACTCTCTTCCAAAGTAGCTGCATCATTTTGCATTCAGACCAACAATGTATGAGAGTTTGCTACTCACATCCTCACCAGCACTAGGAGTCATCGGTCTTCTGGATTTTGCCATTCTAATAGGTGTGGAGTGGTATCTCTTTGTTGTATTAATTTGTAATACCTTAATGACATATAATGTGGAGCATCTTTTCATATGCTTACTTGTTATCTGTATATCTTCTTTGGTTGAAAAGTCCGTTCAGGTCTGTGGCCTATTTTTAATTCGGTTGTTCATTTTTTTTTTTTTTTGCAGATTTTTAAGAGTTCCTTGCATAATTGGGTTAACAGTCCTTTATTAGATGTTTCTCTTGCAAATATCTAGCTTGTCTTGATTGTCTTCTCATTCTCTTAATAATATTTTTTCATATTGATTACATATTAATGTAATTACATTTTTGAGATGTTTGATTATTATAAAATTAAAATTAAATTTAAATTATAAATTAAATAAAATTAGTTTTACTTTTTAAAACTTTTCTCTTCTTAATGTGACTACTAGAAAATTTAGAAGTTTATATGTGGCTTCCATTTTTTGTCCATATTTTGTTTCTATCAGACACAGCTGTGTGTGAGAGTCTTATATCTCTCTTTAGAAAAATCTCCCATTTCATTGTGATACATGGTGCAGAAAGCAATAGTATCAGTTCAGGGATAAATACGATAGTAATGAATTACAATGAATTATGAAAAATATTGAAAAGAATTGACTTAAAAAAATGATTACTATATGTTATTGTAGTCAAGAAAACAATCCTGAAAAAGGAAATACTTGCCCCAAGTCAATTCTACTAGCAAATATAAGTATTATCACTTATCTAAGATTGAATATCTATTATGGCTATAGCCTCATACCAGGAATTAGATGTCAAACATTACCTTTGTTTCAAAACTCATATGCTCATACTCTGTTAAAATGACTGTTTAGGGGAGCCTGGGTTGCTCAGTCGGTTAAGCGTCTCCCTTCTGCTCAGGTTATGATCTCACGGACTTGGGATCAAGTCCTGCATTGGGCTCCTTGTTCACTGTTTCTCCCTCTGCCTGCTGCTCCCCCTGCTTGTATTCTGTGTGTGTGTGTGTGTGTGTGTGTGTGTGTGTGTGTGCGTGCATGCACACACATGTGCACGCTCACTCTCTCTCTCTCTCTCTCTAGCTCTCACTCTCTGTCTAATAAATAAATAAATAAATAAATAAATAAATAAAATCTTTTTTTTTTAAAAGATTTTTATTTTATTTATTTGACACAGAGAGAGAGATTACAAGTAGTGAGAGAGGCAGGCAGAGAGACAGGGAGAGGAGGAAGCAGGCTCCCTGCTGAGCAGAGAGCCCGATGCGGGCCTCTATCCCAGGATGCTGAGATCATGACCTGAGCCGAAAGCAGAGGCTTTAACCCACTGAGCCACCCAGGCGCCCAATAAATAAAATCTTTAATAAAAAAATAAAATGCAGACTGCTTCACCTGTATATCTCAGACATAACTGTTCACCTCCCTTTTCAGACCCTCTTGGATTCATCTGTTTCTTAGTACCTGGCCATCTTGCTTTGTCTTAGCAGTAATCATGGAAATTCGCTCTCTGTGGACTGGTACCTCTGCCAGGGTCCTGCCTATGTCAGCCCAGAAGCTCTGATCCTCTAAAGCCCTGTAAACGTGAATGAAGAACCACACTCTGGTGCCTGGGACCTGGTTTTCCAGGCAACTGCTAGCATAGCCAGGTGACATAGTCCAGAGTGACAGGGAGAAAGAGAGCTCCCCTTGGATAAATGTTGATTGATGAGAAACAGAAAATGGAAAGTATGTACACATATGTGCCCTCCCCCTTCCTTCTCTCCTCCAGCCCCAAAGTCCAGAGAGGTGTCCTCCATGTGTCCTTTCACAGTTCATCGGACAGCAAAAGTCAGCCTACTGGCCACTCCCTGGCATTGCCTCTGGTGCCTGTTCTTGCAAACATTAAAATCCAAACCCAGTGTGGAATGCTAGGTGGAACAGAGAGAGAGGGAGCAGAAAGAGGTTAATGAGCTGTGAAAAAGCAGTTGGGGTCATGAATCAGAGGCCTCCTTACATCAAGATAATGTGTGGAATGAGGACAACAAAAGTAAATTCCTTTAGTTAAAAAAAAAAAAAGTACGTTTAGTTCAAACGAAAGGATTTTTTTTCATTTCCATGCCAGACAAGGAAGACTTGTATTCTGTGCAATATAATGATTATTTCTGAAATATAGTTAATTTCCTGCAGTTGAACTAAAATAGCTTCTGTAAGTAACAATTGACTCACTTCTTCACTATATATTTAGAGGTAAAATGAAGATCCTCCAATAGAAAGCTTCTCTGACTTATTCTTAGGTCATCTCCCGCTAGTTGTGAATATGACAGAAAAGCTAGCTCATTAGTGCTCTGTAGATGCTTGTGTGGGAAGACTTAGCAGCCCATTTTGCTTAGCTGTTTGACATTTTTCTCTCTAATGTGTAATCTACTGAGAGAAGCTAATCCTCAACTCATCCTGCTCAGTGGGAAGTGAAGAAATTGCTAATTATCCCATCGTGAATCCACAAGTACTGCAAAATTTGGTTTGGGTGCTTTGTACACAGCATTAATGAACTAACACCCATTCCTCAATGCAGTGATCTAAAAGTAGAATGTCTACATGATACTTGCCTTATATTTGCACCGGGAGTAAAACTAGGAATATAAAGGAAAATTTCCTTCAAATGTTTACAAGTGGCTGGGAAACAGTACTGTCACATTTCTGTTGGGGGAAAACCTATAGGAAGCTTCTGAGAACAGAACTCCAGAAATGTTGAGGAAGAATGTGATATCCCAACATGAAGGACTCCTAAGAGAAACGTCACAATCTGGCAGGCCCTTTGGCTGAATTCAGCTCACAGACAGGTTGAATTCAACTCATTCAGTGTTTTTATAACATGAGCTATTTGCCAAAATTTAAAAATTGTCAGGCGGCACATACAAATGCAATCCACATTTCTGACTTCCTTTGAAAAACAGATCAGTCTAGCATACTGGTGCCACGTTCCATGGGGCTTCTGTTGGATGGAGCAGGAGAGGATGCTCTCCCCACTTCACCTCTGTTCCCCTCCCCAAAACCCCTGCCCGCATTCATTTTACCAACTTGCCACCTATTTACATCCTCAATTAAGAATTTCCCTACATTTTGGGACTCCTGGGTGGCTCTGTAGGTTAAGCGTCTGCCTTTGGCTCAGGTCATGATCCCAGAGTCCCGGATTGAGCCTGGCTTCCGGCTCCCTGCTCAGTTGGGAGTCTTCTTCTCCCTCTGCCTTTCACCCCACTCTTGTACTCTCTCTTTCAAATAAATAAGTAAAAGTCTTAAAGAAAGAAAGAAAGAAAGAAAGAAAGAAAGAAAGAAAGAAAGAAAGAAAGAAAGAAAGAAGAGGAAAAAAGCAAAATTTCTCTACGTTTCAATTGCATCTGACATGATAGATCTTTCCCATTGGGGCATTCTGGGATAGTGGTCCCCAAATTTGAGCATATGCTGGAGTCATCTACAGAGCTTTAAACACTGTTCTGCTTAGGCCACACCCATTAGTCACCAAAACCAACTTTGGGTGGAGGCAGGTTAGCATTCCAGCATAAGTGTTTTTCAGAGTTCTCAAGTTATTTCAATACACAGCTAAGTTTGAACACCATTGTACTTGAAAACTTTTCAAACTCCTGAGGCATTTTTCCACAGAATTTAACCAGGTGCCAACTCTCCAGGAGCAGTAAGATGGCAGACAGGATGGCAGACAGAGGCACAGGGGAGGGAGAAATTGGTTAGGTAAGAAGTTTGTGTGCTGGTTGCACCATAGAATACCATAGGGAGCTTTGAGGGAAAAATAACCTGGTGTCCTAGCACCACTACCAGATATTCTGATTTGAATGATCTGGTTTATTACTCATTCATCAGTATTTTTTTTTAAGCTGCTGAGTTTTTCTAAGAAAAAGCTAGGGTTGAAGACACTGGTTTAGAGCATTTACTACAACGTAGAATACTTACCTGGGTAAGAGTTCTTTATTCGTCTAATAAAGATGAGCAAACAGACAACAGGGTATCATTGAACAAACCAGGCTTTCAATGGATCTCACTTCCTTCCCGTGTGTTGATCTGACCTTCAACATTCTGTAGCCTTTTAATTCCCATGAAAAGTTGTCACGTCTCCAAAATTAGAGGGTACATTTCTAATTGGCAGAGTCTACAGCATAATTTCATTTTTAACATATATTTTAAATGCCTACCAGCTGCTTGTTTCTATCTTCCTTCTTGCTCTGTCTCAAGAACCTCGTGTGGAATCTGGCACCTGGTAGACTCCCAGAAATGTTTCACTGAATTTAGAATAGAGCTGGAGAGTTTTCATAAATTCTAACATCTGCCTCTAAGTTTTTTTCTTTCTTTATCCTTAATTATAAAAGAAATACCACAACAAGTTCCTTTTTTTCTTAAGATAATTTCCTCAAAGTTTAAAATGTGGACTTATCTCAGAAAGTTATTTACTAATTTAAACTCTTCGTAGGATAACCCCTTTCATTATTCAACACTCCAGCATCCATTTCACGAGCTCATAATTTCATCCTTTTTATTTTGATGTCTGAATTTCTGGTTCTCATTGGAATGGGGTTAGAGTTATCACTAGAAAACTTGAGGCAGCATGGACCAGATGAGGAAAAAATATGCTGTCCACTGTTGGGGGAAACAAAAGTAATATTGAGGAAAACAAAAAAAATATATATATACATAATCAAAGGAGGCAGCAAATATACACGTAGGAGGATACAAACAAGCATAAAGGCCAAAATGAGGACAAAATCTCATAAAAGGAATGGAATCAGAAGAAATGATCAGAACAGAGATAAAAAGTAGTACGTTCCTGGTGACAGACATGGGAACCTACCTAAAACCTAAGGAGATAGATAAATTTACTGTTAATCATCATCCAGGGTTGGACATCCCTATTCCATAAAATTCCCTCAAATTAAACTTCATCTCCTAGACTGTATCATTTGGAAATGGTATTCTAATTCATGTGTGTGAATTTTGTCTCAGATTGATGAAAGCAACACTTCTTAAGCATCTTCCAGAGTGCCAACCACAATGGCAACTACATAGAGTTATCTTTCTCCAACTCATTTGTGGATTGGGTTCTGAAGCAGATTGTATTTTCTACAGATAGCTCAAATACCTGCCATTCCATATGTCCTTGTTAAGCCTTTCCATTCCCTTATTGAGAAATGGAGTTGACTTCTACTATTCTTGAGTCTGGGCAGATTTGTCACTTGTTCGTAAGCAATAGAATGTGCTGGATGTGATTCTATGATTCTTGAGACAAGGAATAAAAGGTGATGTACCTTCCACTTTCTTCCCTAAGACACACTTGCCTTTGGAGCCATTGAGATACTACATAAGAAGTACAACCACCATGAGGCCATCATGCTCAAAATAGTTAACACAGAAGGAACACCTGGAAAAAAAAAAAGAGAAAGATTGGGGCACCATCTTTCTGGTGGTTCATTCTGTTAAGCATCTGCCTTGGGATCTGGTCATGATCCAGGAGTCACAGGATCTAGCCCCACATAGGCTCCCTGCTCAGCAGGGAGTCTGCTTCTCCCTCTCCCTCTGCCACTCCCCCTGCTCATGCTCTCTCTCTCAAATAAATAAGCAAACTCTCAAAAGAGAGAGAGAGAGAGAGAGATGCATAGCCAGCCCTGCTGTTCCAGCACACTTTGGCTCCAGCTCTAGCCACCTTCCGACTACAATTGACTGAGAGATTCTTAGCCGTAATTATCAGCCATGTCTCTCCAGAATTATTTACCAATAGAATTGTGAGTTATAATAACAAAATAATAGCTTCTGTTTTAAGCTACTAAGTTATAGAGTAATTTTTTTATTAACAATATAAGAAATACATTTCTATTACAGGGCTCATTCTTCGGATATGGAAGTTCCTCCTTCATCAGCAGTGTGCTTATAAACAACCAGCTCTCAAGGTGGGTGGTGGGGGAAACCCTAATTTGTAGCACTTGCTGATTACCTTGTAATTTCAAGCTACCACAGAGACATCACTGAAAGTAGCGTCAGAAAGAGTTACCCAGTGGCACATCATTATGCTTTTCACACCATATGGACACAATAGGTGTAAGTAACCTCAAGGGCATAGGTAGTAGACAGTTCTAAAAAATAATTCTAAAGAGGTGAATTTTAAGTTTATCTATCTTTGTTTTTAACACATGCAATTTTACATATATGCAATTTGATGTTTAATGATGGCTGTGTCCAACAAGCAGCTTACAGAATTCCTGAGAAGTGAACCATTGGCTCCAGACACGGCTGTGCTTACCTTTCTCCATCACCCCCTTCCTCAGCTCTGCTGTAAGCGCCAGTGCTTAGGAAAACATTTCAAATGCCAGATAAGTTCTCTTGGGTGCAGAATGTGTCTCCCACCCAGCATCCATCTCAATCACCCTCCCAGCTTGTCCTAGTGATTTCCATTGTTTCAGTGACCTTCAACAATCTGATGATCCATAATCATCGAAATCAAAATCCATTTCCCAAATCAATTTATTAGGACTTATTACGAGTATGCCCCACATGTACTTATACTCAATTTACAAAAGGTTGAAGTCATCAACTTTCTCACCTTTTTCCTGGCATCTTTGTCTTATTCAATAGCATCATGAAACCCCTGGGCCCTGAGTATACTTGAATCCCACCCTTTCCGTGTCCATGCATCAGAAAATCCTGTTATCCCACTGTTTTCAGGTTTCACAATTGTGTTTACTTCTCTCCACTGCAGATGTGACTATCACAGTCCAAGTATTGATGCTTTCTTGATAGATCATTGTAATAGCATCCCGACCTTTGGTCCTTTACTTATCCTTTCTTCACTCTGACCTCAGGGTTCCTTTCCCAACCATGCTGTTTCTTTTTCTTTATTCTTAAGATTTTATTTATTTACTTGAGAGAGAGAGAACATGCACAGAGGGAGAATGACAGGGAGAAGCAGACTTCTCACTGAGCAGAGAGCCCAATGTGGGACTCAATCCCACGATTCTGGGATCATGACCTGAGCCAAAGGCAGACACCTAACCAACTGAGCCACCCAGGTGCCCCCATGCAGTGTTTCTGTATGTTGCTCCCATTCTTCCAAGATTGTGAGGAATAGTAGAGCATGTCCCAAGCACTCCTACTCCATAATTTCATTGTCCAGTGGAAACAAACAGAGGAGGCCCCCTGGGGCACACACAGGGTTTATATATACACTTTCACATACACAGTGTCTTAACTCAGATTATAAATTTAGTCTGAATTTTCCTTTTGACCCTACTTGTGGAATTCCGCTATAGTTCAGGTAATTTAAATTGTTCATAATTCATTTCAGAGATCTTTCTCCTTTATATNAGTACTTACCCTACTTGTGGAATTACGCTATAGTTCAGGTAATTTAAATTGTTCATAATTCATTTCAGAGATCTTTCTCCTTTATATCTGTATTCTCTATCAAACCTAGCCAATGGAAATTGAAATCCATATGAGAGATATTTGCTATTGTCTGAAGATTAGTCTTAATTTTTCCCCTTGATTACACCATGAGATAGAGCTATTGAAATACAATTATGGGCACCCGATTTAATTCTTGAGAAAAGATTCCCTTGGGAGTTGTGTCACTTTGATCAACCTTAATTTATAACAATAGAACCATCTGGGTCTGATTTTGTGGAAACCAAATTAAAAATAAAATCAGTTAGTTTACCCACATTTCACCTCTGAGCTGTATCATTTCANCAGAACCATCTGGGTCTGATTTTTGTGGACACCAAATTAAAAATAAAATCAGTTAGTTTACCCACATTTCACCTCTGAGCTGTATCATTTCATTTAAGTGACAGTAGCTGCATAAGCAAAAGTATATTGGATTTTTTTTATTAACCCTAATTCATATACTCAGTATTTTAATCTTAATCCTAAAGTACTTAGGTTCAGCATGAGTTGCTAAAATGAATAAAATTCATTGGATCATAAAAGAAGATAGAAAAGTTAAATGATCTGAAATACATTTTATATGAGACTCTCATTTTTCAATAAAGCTTCAGAAAACATGCCTGTATTCTACAAGAAGGGATATATTACAGTCACATTGGAAGTTTCAATAACTTCTAATGTTCACAATGGATTATTTAGATGCTTATAGCTGAAGGGAAATGTTTTCCATCAAAATCTGCTGAATTATGTTTTCCAGGGATATTTTTCCAATACAGGCCTATACAGTGGGGGGGGGGCTTTAGAAACTATCTATCTTAGAAAGAATAACAGATTTTTACTGAGAGATCTTCATGTTCTTCATTCCCATATAGGAAGTTTTCCGGTTCTTTAAATTCTGGCTCAATATAGACAGCTACACGCAAGAGTTGTTTTCGCCTTCGCAGTGCCTGCCTCCTGAATGCTATTTTGTACTTGTCAGCCACGTCCTGGTGTTGTCAACCTCCCATTTGTCAAAAGCACAAATGCCACTTGCAAGGCTTTACCACTTCACCTAAAAAGAAGAGATGGCTTTCTCACACAACTGTCATAGGATTTCTTGTTACGCCACTTTGTTTTGATTATTTCTCATACAGAATGGGATGGATCCTGAGCTTCAGATAGAAAATAAATTACAATGAACTGTTATAGAGTATTACTTAGATTTTCATTGTGTGTGGGTTTACCAAGAACATTTATGCATTCATTTACTACCCCTCCATTTCTTCATGAAGTATGTATCTTAATAGTAGTTGAAATTTATTCAAGACTTACTTTGTGCCGACCCTGTGCCTAGCATTTTATATATTATCCCATATATATCCCCTTACAACCTTAGAAGACATAGGTACTATTATTATGCCCATTTTGCAGAGGAAGAAGCTGAGGTTAAAATGCTTTTCTTGAGGGGCAAGATTTCTTTCTCTGTACTTTCCACCATTAGCTTTTAGAAAGAAATATTCCTTCCTAAAATTGGTAGAGAAGGTGATTTCCAACTTATGCAAGGATGGTTGCAGATTTAGCAAATAAAAATATAGCATGCCCATTTCAATTTGATTTTCAGATATAAACTTTTTTTGGTATGAGTATGTCTTGTGCAATATTTGGGACATACTTATGTTAAAAATTATTCATTGTTAATTTAAAATGCAGCATTAAATAGCCATTCTGTATTTTATCTTGAAACACTATTTATAAAGCTAGTCCAGGCTTCTAAAACTGCATCCCATATATCTTACCTAAGCAAGGCTTCTCCAAACTCCTGGTGGCACAAAGCCATTTTCCGTACTGTGATCTTAGCTCTGATTCCGATCACCCTGCAGAGTATGTAGGATGATTCATGTGTCCCCAGTGAACCTCACCTGCTATGCCCTGTGATCCCCCAGCTAACTAGACCTAGATCCCTCCCGTTGGCAAGGCGAGAGATCTTTGCTTCTAAGTCTCTCTTCCCACAGTGCCATTTATCTGTGGTGTTGTCTGCAGTTTGGGTTCCTGACTCCTCCGGCTCACCCTGCTGTCCTTGGAGACCTCTGAACTTCTCCTGGCCTGTCTGGTGGCAGGTCATGTTTGTACCAAGCCTGTCCCAGGGCTCCACATTGGAGCCTTAGGCTCTGTAAGACACCATTCTCATCATTTACTCAAAACTCTTAGGGAAAAAAATGTATTTTTTCCATGCTGTGCAGGAAGTCTGAACACTGAAGAACTTATGGGACCAGGGTGAAGGGACAATGACAGATTCAATATGATCAAAGTAGGAGCATAGAACACAGCAGGGACAGGGGCACCTGGGTGGCTCAGTGGGGTAAAGCTTCTGCCTTCAGCTCAGGTCATGATCTCAGGGTCCTGGGATGAAGGCCCGCATTGGGCTCCCTGCACGGCAAGGAGCCTGCTTCCTCCTCTCTCTCTGCCTGCCTCTCAGCCTACTTGTGATCTCTCTCTGTCAAATAAATAGGTAAAATCTTAAAAAAAAAAAAAAAAAAGAACACAGCAGGGACAAAAATGAGAAGGACTGAGAAGGTCCAGCTTCAGCACAAGTGGAGGTTTGCAGTATTTATGACACTGACAGAAAAGAAGAATATTACTGCCTTCCAGTTGGTCTCTCTCGGATATACATGTCTTGAAAAACTCTGAGATACATTCTTATTTTTGGCAGGGCCAGAGGAATGGCCAGGCAAGCAAGGCACTTGGACACATTTAAAGAGACTCTCACTCCTAGAGTTCCAAATGTCCTGAAATGAACCACCCTTTAAGGTTGTACCCTAGGCACCTCACATGCCTCCCCGAAGCCTCAGCCCTGGTGGTTGGACTTCCTTCTACCCCACCAACATGTTGACTTTCTAAGAGTCCCTCTGAATCTTCACTATGTAAAATGGGCATGCATTGAAATTTATTTAATTTCTAGAATGAGTTTTATGTTAATTCAAAAAAAATAGAAAAAGGAAAAGCAATACCTCATTTATCTGTTAGTAAAATGCGGTTGCATGAGCTTACAGCTCCTAACTGCCAACACTGATCCCTTACCTGGCATTCACTTACTCCTTCCAAGTAAACTAAATCAAATATAGTATGATATAATAATAAATCACAGTGTATAGGAGAGTGGATTAAAAAGAACAGAGAGGTAGACTCCAATGCCAGCTCCATCATCTAGTGTGTGATTCTGCACAAATGGAATCATCTTTGTTAGATAATTTTTTTAATGTGTGAAATGGCTAGATAAGCACTGAAAAGGGTTGTGTTAAAGATTTTTAAAAGTACTGATTTGTAATTGACTGAGGGCTAGTGAGTTCTTCGAAGATACTGGTTGTCTTACCTCTTCTGTCTTGGCAATAACTTCTTGCATTCAGGTTAATTAACTTTAATTTCCTTTATGAAGGAGAGATCATGCAAAGTCATTTCTCTTGGACTATCTGTATTTGTAGAGGAAAAAGAATCCTAGACTTGAAAGCAGGAGTCTTGGGTTTGAGCTTAAATTGAACAAATACTATCATGGGTAGAATAATTTCACCATTTGTCTTCATCGTCTGTGAAAAAAATGTGAGTATAGGAGACCCTTTTCTTCACAAATATCTATTTAATTGTCCTGTAGTCAAAACTGCTTAAGAAAACTGTTCAAGCATCATGACAGTAACATTTGTAAAATGACTTTGGCCACATTTGTCACATGAATTTCTGAGCACCTTTGTTTTTGAAATACATTGTGTACCCCAACAATTTGTGATCATTAGCAAAAAAATCCAAGCACCAGCCAATCCAGATCAACCTATAACAGCCAAGTCATCAAGGTGGATTTAAACTCTAAAAAAATATAATAAATGGCTGGGTTTTTTTAGTTTTTAAAACCTGGATGGTTTGTTATGACACTGTAGCTTACTGATATGCTGCCCTCTAAATCCTGGTGCATTTCCTACTGATTCTCAGATTCTCCTAATTCTTCTAATCCAAAATCATTTCTCCTTCCTCTGGATGTCTGTGGAACAGAATTTTCACCACAAGTTGGCAACTAATGTTGGAGTAGCTGCATATATTTTTATATCCCTAATCCGGTGGTAATTGCCTTGTTAAGAGAATCCCGTGCCTCTCTGCACACACGGATCCTTACACAATGCAAAGAATATATAAGTATTCCTTTCTTTGATTAATACATTTTTTTGTTGTTGTTCAAACCCCACCTGATATTTTTTAGGGAAAAAAAAGGTGGCATTATATTTGTTCTATAGCACCAGCACTCAACAATTCTGACTTAATTAAATTAGGGTGAGGTCTGGGCATTGATATCTCTTAAGTTTCTCAAGAGATTATAATGTATAGCCAGGATTAAGAATTGCTACTTTCAGCTCGGCTCTGAATGAATTCAGTCCTTAGGAGACTTTCTTTTAAAGGTGTTTATTCTGCCATGTTCACTTACTCCAGGTAGAAATCACTGACTGCCCCTTATAATCTGCTCTGGTTTTGGGCTCATTGATATCCTCCTGCTCCAGCTATTTCTTCATTTATTCCTGTTACCGAGCAGAGCCACATGAACCCTTGCTTCTTTTTATACTTTAAATACAAACGAATCCTTTAAAACCAAATTGATTCAGCTGGGGGAAAAAAATAGCACCAAGTGGAATGTTGGTATTTTTATAACTTCTATGTGAACAATCCATTTTAAATGATTAATTCCATTACACTGCAATTTACATCTAGTGCCACCTAATGAAATAAATTAGTTTCAACATCAATTCAATCCGCTTCCCTTTCTCACGTGCTCTCATTAGTTTCATCCTGAATGTTTTTCTACAACAATTTCTCTGCCATACCAGCTGCACCATTGCCAGACTGTTGTTATTGATTACTGAGGAGTCCACTGCAGGAAGGAGAGAGGCAGGGACCTGGTTACCATGATCACTTTATACCAAGGTGGGAAAAAATCATCAACAAGATATTCATTCTTTTTTTTTTAAGAATATTTTTCTTTTTTTTTTAAATATTTTATTTTTAAGTAACCTCTACACCCAATGTGGGGTTCGAACTCACAACCTTGAAATCAAAAGTTACATGTTCTAGCAACTGAGCCAGCCAGCTCCCCAAGATATTTATTCTATTGTCCATTTATTTTCTAGAGGAAATGGTGTATTTCTGCCCCCACACACATTGAAAGACCCTGATAGATAGGCAGGTTCTAAAACTGTTTCAGGGATGTAGCACAGAGGACTTGATTTATTATATTAAATAATAATGTTCCATATGTTGCAATACATTTCTGTACTTATAGTGCTTTCTTATCCCCTATCTGGAGCCTTCATAGAAATGCTAGGAAATCAGAAATATAGATATTTAGCCACATTTTATTAACAAAGAAACTATAAGACAGAAGGCTGCTGCAAGTGACCTCAGACTCCTTAGTGGCAGAGTTGGAACCGGACTTTCTTTTTCCTGATTAGGCTTCAAAGCCAAGAATCAGAAACCAAGAATGACACGTTTGGAGAATCTGAGGATATATATGTTGCACAGTAGGGAGAGATGATTCCACAAAGAGAGAGACTGTATCCTCCATACCCTCAAACACTGGAATGGCAAGTGTTGACTATAAATGTCCACTGAATAGGCCACAGTAACCGAAATGTGCAAGGAAGGAACCCATTTACTTGACAATGTTATTGATTACATAAGCTATTTTCTCTCAGGTAGACATCATTTAAAACGAACTGCCCCAGATGCAGCACATCCTATCAAACCAAAGTTCTATAAATTTAGGCAATGAGTCGCCCAGTAAAGGCCTAAGAAACTGTGGCATAGCATGGATATGTGTTGCTGGTCAGACAAGGAGTAGATTCAAAGACTCTGGGAAAGCAGAGTCACAGGGGCATTGAAACAGGGTTCTTAGAGTCCGTATTCACAGAAGCAGGATGGAAAGAAGGTGATGTACCAGCCAGTACCCTGGGACATCAAGCCCTCAAAATTGGGACCAATGCTTTCTATTCATTATTTTGTGGAGGCTTATATGTCAACAGCATGGAATAGGGTAAAGAATATTGACTTTGCAATCAGAGATGCAAAATCCCTTTCATCATTATATTACTTGAGTGACATTGAAAAGTTGCTTAATATTTCTGAGCCCCTGGATTGTCATCTCAGAAAAATATATAGCCAGTGGTGCCTGGGTAGTCTCAGTTGGTTAAGCCTCCAACTCTTGATTTCAGCTCAGGTCATGATCTCAGGGTTGTAAAAGCCTTGGGTTGCGCTTGCATTAGGCGTAGAGACTGCCGGTGATTCTCTCTCTCTCTCTCTCTCTCTCTCTCTCTCTCTCTCTCTCTCTCTCCCTCTGCCCTTCCTCTCCCCCTGCTGGCATGTGTGTTTTATAAATAAATAAATAGAAAAGAGAAATATATAACCAATGATGAAACAGCCTAATACATTAAAAAATTCCTCTAGAATATATGATGTATAATATATAATATCATGAGTGCTCAAACATAAACATGTTTGCCCCATTTCCTTCCTTTTCATCTCATTCCCCTAAAACTATTACAATCCCCAAGTCCTCTAAGTTTTCAAACATTTATCTTTGTGACATGGTTAAAAGTTCAGAAGACGAAGTCATATACAATAAAGTCAATTATCGGGCGCCTGGGTGGCTCAGCGGTTTAAAAGCCTGCCTTCAGCTCAGGTCATGATCTCAGGGTCCTGGGATCGAGGCCCACATCGGGCTCTCTGCTCGGCAGGGAGCCTGCTTCCTCCTCTCTCTCTGCCTCTCTGCCTACTTGTGATCTCTCTCTCTCTCTCTCTCTCTGTCAAATAAATAAATAAAATCTTTAAAAAAATAAAAATTAAAATTAAAAAAAAAATAAAGTCAATTATCATATGATTTCACTTACTTGTGGAACATAAGGAATAAAATGGAGACTCTAGGAGAAGGAAAGGAAAAGTGAATTGGGGTAAATAGAAGGGGAGATGAACCATGAGAAACCGTGGACTCTGAGAAACAAACTGAAGGTTATGGAGGAGTGGGGGGAGAGGGGGATGGGTGAGCCTGGTGTGGGTATTCCGGAGGGCACGTATTGCATGGAGCACTGGGTGTGGTGCATAAACAATGAATCTTGGATCACTGAAAAAATAAAAATAAAAAAATAGAAAATAAAAAAACAAGTGGACAAATCTTGTCTACTTACAACTGTAATCTTGAGTGAGGAATTTAATCACACCTTCTTTCAGGACTTTCTGAATTCCTCATTTATAAAACAGTACCTACTTCTTAGGGTTGCAGCAAAGAGGAAGTATAGGAAAAGTCTCAGTGCATGGCTTACAGCAAGTGCTCAGCAAACTCTCCCATTGCCAATATTATTACGTAGTATTATGTGTTCTAGTCACCACCTGTAGGCTCCCTGGGTTTGGTTAGGGCCTCTTTCCTGCAGAGCACCTTTGTCTCTGTCTGCTAGAACCTGTGATCCTCCAGTCCCCCTGAGATGACACACTGGCCTCCTACTGACTGAGGCACCACCATATCCTCCCACTGAGCATCTCCACTCCAGGCAAGCCCAGTGAGGAGCTTTTAGGTTCCTTGCGTAGATTTCCAGGTGACAGTCACCCTCACAGCAGTTTGCAAGATGAAGTTACATACTTCACCTTTCACTGGTCTCATACATAAAATGAATTGGCTCATTTCAGGTCTCAAAGTATGACGATGGTCATGTTTAAAGTGAAAATAATTTGATTTAAAATGCAATGTCAATATTTTTCTCACACATATATTCTTAACTAGTACATCTGTCTACTTAAATATTGGTGATCTATATAAAATCAGCATGTAAAACCTTTCAAAGTCATATAATACATTAGATCAGTTTATTTTAGAAATGATTAAAACAAAAAAACATATTTAGCTATCTAATTTCTTTTTTTAAAAAAAAAGATTTTATTTATGTCTTTGGCAGAGAGAGAGAGAGAGATCACAAGTAGGCTGAGAGGCAGGCAGAGAGAGAGAGGAGGAAGCAGTCTCCTTGCTGAGCAGGGAGCCCGATGTGGGGCTCGATCCCAGGACCCTGAGATCATGACCTGAGCCGAAGGCAGAGGCTCTAACCCGCTGAGCCACCCAGGCGCCCTTAACTATTCAATTTCTTGAAGCAAAGCCAATTTTGAGAAGTCTGGCAAGATCAGAGATAGCAGGTATCATTGCTAACATTAAAATAGTAGATCAACCCCTTGGGTTCACTGGTGTTGTTTTTTACTTGTCTCATCCCTGCATTTTGCTCTGGTGCCAAGCACCCTTCAGCACATTACATGTTTTCTAATTTCCACAACTCATTCACAGTCTCCTAAATCTCAGAAAATTCCTCTTGCCTCAATTTTAAAATGTACCTGACTTTTGAGCTTTTTCCTATATTCCTAGCAGAACTGAGATTTAGTGATTTAATCAGAAGAGAGAATGGAGGATTTGTGGCCTGATTCACATCTCTGCTTCTTTCCTCGTTACCTCTTTGACCTTGGGTGCATCGCAGAATCCCCCTGAGCCACACGTCCCTCAAAATGCTGGCTCTGAAGTTTGGCTAACACAGCACATGGGACCCTTAGAAAACATAAGAGTGAGAAGACAATAATATATTTCTATTTGGGGGTTGGGGAGGGGTTCTAGGTCATCAGCCTCTTTTCTCAGGATTCAGCAATAGCCCCCCCAAAATGGTGATTTGTCACAAAATAATACTCCACAAGTTAATTAGTTTTCCTTCCATTCAGCTGGAATTATAGGTACTAAATGTGTTCACACTGGTTTTTCATTAAAACTCAAAGTTCAAGATTGGTAGTCATATGTGCTTTTGATAAATAAAGTTAATTTTGGCATTTGACAGCTGTCATGATGCTTAAATCTTGAAAGTCCTAGAGGGGGAATAATAAAAAGGAAATTTGGAGCTAAAAAGGAAATTACTGACTCACATCTAAGGGTTGAACGTTTGGAATTTGTGGACACATAATGCTATCTAATAATTTCAATTTTTTTCTCAATTACATCTCATTCTTCTTTTCTATAGAGGACCAATAAGGGGTTTCTCGGGGCTACCTCTACCCACTTCACAACGACAGTACTGCCGAGTGCTATTTTCTCTTCTCTATTTCAAAGTTCTCAGACACACATTCTCTCACCAAATTCTCAACACAGTTGACAGTTCATCTGCAGGAATTGAAGTTGGGTGAGGAAACTGAGACCCAGGAAGGCTACGAGAATTTCATGAGATTAAAGATGATTAAGTGATGGGCTCAGGACTAAAACTAGGGTCTTGATTTGCCCAAGGCAGTTCCAGTTAACACATGTTGAGCAGGCATAATTATTAAATAATCCCCCTCATCTTCAAAGAGAATCAGACTGATTCCATGATCACCTTAGCTGGAAAACACATCCCCTGGGTGTTCGTCTCATGCCTGTTCCACTGTACCCAGCTGGGTTTAGATACACATGCTCCCTCAAGAAATTAACATCCCATTTCAGCCAGGACCATATTTGCTACTGTAGAGCAGAGAGGAAACAACTGTGGCGGCGGGGGGGAGTCATTACAACCTTGGCACACACAAAGTTTCTGTTTCTGTTTCAAATTACTATCAAGAGTATTAATTTTTCAGACATCATGCTGAATAATATCCTGAAGTTTGTTTTATTTTTTTAATCAGTATTTCTCCCTAGAGCCGCAGTCTAGAAAAGTCTAAATCATTACCGTAATTACATAAAAAGATTTAAAAAAGGTATTAATTTATACTCACTGGACAGTTTAAGGATTCAATGGAATTCCACTAAATTTGATTTCATTATTAATAAATATCAAACGTTTTTATCAAGTGTTCAAAGAGTTTCCTTTCAGCTTTGTGTTCCCTTTAACATTTGAATTTAAATTTAAACCATCTGTTCCTCATGAGCACAACACATCATGCTTATCGGTCCAGGCTGAAGGTTGCAAGTTGTATATGAGATCAGTCTGGGTCTTATTAGCATTGGGCTCATGAATGTACATAGCAAACAGCTCACGGTGTGAAACGGAGCCCAGCAAACGAGTCTTCAGTTGGGTTAGCAAAATCAAGTACAACTCAATACAAAACCTCTTACATGTAGATAGCTCTTCAAGTTTTCTGCATTTGTCTGAGTCGTCTAACACCTTTGGAATAGAAACAGGCCAGATGCTACCAAAGTCCTCAGCTAGAGACATCAGGCTCGAGTTCTCTGGACAGCCTGATTAGCAAGATCAGCCAAAGACCATGTAAAGAGACAGTTGAGGGAGGCTCCGCACATGAGGGTATGCACCGATGGCGTTAATGACAGAGGTTCTTTCACTCTTTTCCTTGTTTGTTTTTTTCCTGAGCATCACCATTCTTCCTGAAGCTTCTCTGTCCAGTGGGATTTTCCAACATTTCTTCTACTCATACCATCTTCCCACTTCACGCCACTCCAAGTCCTATTCTGCTTCTTCCATGCAGGCTGTACAGGTAGCCTCCAGCCATGGCTGGGAGGCCCCGAGAGGACCTGGCCACATAGAAGTGAGGGACCAGTCTGCAGGCACATCATGTCCAGTCTTGGGGAGCACCTGGACAGAGGCCTGCTCTGAAGCAGCCCTATCTTGGAGCCAGGAACATCAGGGTAATGGATGAAATGGAGTCTCTGGCCCCACAAAACTTCCAGCCTACTTGGGGAAGCAAGCATGAGGAAAAGAAAATTTAAGTGTGAGGTGATTCAACCATTCTTAGGCTACAAGAAAGCAGGGCAACCTACAGTGTGTAGAGCTGGGAAGGTCTTCTTTGGGGAAATGAGAGGAAAGCTGAGATGTGAATAAGAATGGAAGCTGGTCAAGAAAAGCCAGTCAGGGTTATGAGGACTCCTCACCAAATTATTTTAACAAGAAAATATACTTGCTCCTTCGCCATCAAGTCTTTCAAATATCAGCATTGCCTTATTGCAACACCTTGTTTTATTGTCAACCAGGCTCATGTATGGACTTCTGATTCCAAACTTGGCCCTATGTCAGAGATCTTGCTGAGCTCATTTCGTAAGGGATGAGCCACAGTTCCAGCATTTTTCTGGAATGTACTTCTGTCCAGATAAATCAGGTATAAATAACTTAAAGGGCATTTCACACATTCAAGTGGAATGTGTGAAAATACCCTGTGTAGCCGCTGATCAGAAAAGGATCAGGCAGCGTAAGATGATGGAGAATGTCAAAAAGGCGCAGACCTGGGCTCTCCAAGCCAGGCTCTGCTGGCAGCAAGACTCTGGCCCAATGAAGCCTGGCCACAGACTCCACACTGACCTGCAGAGTCAGCATAGATGGCTGCCAGGGGCTTTTAGCCAGAATGGAGTGTGAATGATCATAGCAAAATATTTCAGGGATGCAAGAAGCAGAGAAGGTCCCAAAGAGGAGGCCTGAGTGTGAACAGAAAGGCTTGTGTGAGAGGGAGAGATCGGTGTGTGCAATGGACCCAGGATTGCAGGGTCACTCCCAGTGTCACTCCCTCACTGAGACCCTTAGAGGCAGTACAGGCAAAGCAGTCCACACCCAGAGCAGCACTTCGTAGTGTGCAGTGATAGGTCTTTTTACTATCAACAGTTATTAGAAGGCCAGACCAAGTTTAAGAGACATTCAGATGGAAAAGCACCATTTATCAGGACTCTTCTCTCCCCGGAAAAGTGAGAAGAAGCAAGGTGGAAAGGGATGCACACAGAACAAAATCCCCAGGGACTCACATGCAAGCTAAGGCAGCAGCACAGAGAAGTCAGGCCCAGCAGCAGCAGCCAGGCCCTCCTGACACCATGTCCATGACTCCTGCAGGTCCGGGCAGCCGGGACTATGCAGCTCCTGCCAAGCTCAGGGCTGGTGACTTACCCTCCACTTCCAGGCACCAGCTGGTCTGAGAAGACAAGGCAGTAATTAGAATAATTAGGACTAATCATTGCAATGAATTAATGAATCAGCAGCCTCCTGCTGAGCACTATGGTGGGTTTAACAAAGAGCATAACTCCTAAAAATGTTGCAGGCAATAAACATTCTCTGGCACTGCCCCTGTCCAGGGAGCACTACCTTAAGAGGAAAGCAACTTCCCTGTTCCAGATTTGGCCAATCCAGTCAATTTGGACCCTTGTTGTACTAGTTGTTTGAAGATAAGATCCTGGAGGTTAGACAGCGTAACAACAGGAAACATTACAAAGGCAATCCTTGCAGCTGAACCTTACACAAATGTCCTCTTCTGGAAAAAAAGAAGAAGCAATATGAAAGTGTTCATTGTCCTTCACTCTGGTTCCTGAACTATGGGAAAGACTCTGATCTCTTGGCCGATATTGCATGCTGATGTGTGGTCACATTTCATTCACCAGGAAGCAGTGAGTATAAAGCACCGAGAATATGGAACTCATACCTGTGATAGAAGGACACTGTACTGTACTAGGTATGTTCTGTAAGGGTTTTTCTTTCTATTTAATACCATAATCATATTAAGAGATATTATCTGAAGATTACCAAAGAGAAAACTGAGAGTTGGATTGATTGCTTATGTACCTTGCCCGACGTTACAAAGAAGGGAAATGATGGGGAGAATTCTAGTCACAGGGGCTCTTACATCACAACCTATATGTGTCCACATGTCCCTATGAGTAGCTTCATCTTGTTAAAAATCAGCAGCCCACTGCACCTCTGCTGTGAGACATTTGCCATAAAATTAAAGTCTCGTGAGCTATGAATTGAGTCATGGAGTCAAACACTCAAGACTCTGCATGTGGAAGATTGCAGAAAACCTCCATCTGTATCAGAGCAATTTCTGCTCCTTCTGACTTCCGAATTCCAAAAAAGTCAGGACACTCCAAATTACTGATGTTCAATCTAGAAAGTAACTCTGAAGGAACAAACCAGAAACCTCTATTTTTTTTCCAGTTGTGTACACTTTCAGCAATGATATCGCGGACCGACATCTGTGGACATCAATCCTATTGGAAGGCCAGTGTAGAAGAAAGCGCTTCTAGAAGGCCTCAGGTCAGTGTTGCCATTGCTATGCACTGTCCAGTGCTAGTAAGTAACAGACATTTGCAAGGCAGTGATAAAAGTCACTGAGGAGGAACTGAAGGTTGACACAGATAACCTCCCTCAGGAGGACAAGCCCATGCTCTGTGATCTAGCCAACACAGGTGTGTGAAAGACAAGCTTAAAAAAATAACTCAAGTTCCTAATGACTTTGGGGAAGTGGCATAATCACCCATCGCACTGTTTCCTCTCAAATTCCAATGATTTTGAGACCAGATGATGACACCCAAGTGTTCTTCTTAAATTTCAGGCAAGAATAACTAGCATTATATTAAGTTTTCTCATTTAAATCCTCTAACAAAGTTATAAAGCAGGCAATATTTCTTTCCATCGTGAAGGGAAAAAAAGAAAAAAAAAATAGAGGCTTGCAGCGATCAACCAATGCTAAGAAGGCCACAGGCACAAGGTGTTAGAATTGGGATTCACAAGTGGCTTTAATGACAGAATTTCGGGCACTTGAAAATGATCATGTGTGTATGAAAATGTGTGTATGCTTGTCTATGTACACGTGCGTGTGCATGCGTATATAAAAGTATATACTTTAAAGAATGCAATGATTTCAGTGCTTTTCAAATCACACCACCTTACTCTGTCTGGATTTATGATGTCACCTCCCAGCTACCATCTCAAAATGTGACTTTTAAAACTAAAATTGATAGTGAAATTTTAAAACTGTGAAGAGGCCTAGAGATCCGATTTGTCAAATTATTCTTTATTTTATACAGAAGCACTCAGACCCCCAGGGCGCTGCTGAATTACCCTCAGTAAGAACCGCAGTAAACTAGTGGCTGAGCCAAGACTTTCACAGAACGGGCTGTAGTCCAAGCTCAGTGTTTGTCCCGTTTTTAATACATTGCCCCATGGATGGCAAAGCATTAGCGCGCGCGCGCACACACACACACACACACACACACACACACACACACACACACACGAGTGAAAGGGAAGCTATTTTTCACCCCAGACTGCATTTCCTTTTACTGAATCTCTACTGAGTCTTCTCCCGAAACGCCCCGGTATTAACAATATTAGCATCCTCACTGAGGGAAAAAGAAAAGATGATTAAGAACAGAGAGGGCAAGGAACGCCAGGATAACTCCTACTCCTGCCTGCTGCTCTGAAGACCGACTGCATCCCTTCCACGTTCCTTGCTTATTCCCAGGCACTCGTCCTTAAGAAAATCATTCACTGCCCGCCTATTGCGGCGCCAGCAGATGCCCGGCGCTCCCTGCAGGTGCGCGCGCTCTGGCGGACCTCACCGAAAGGGGGCGGAGGCTCCCTTTACCCGCTCCCTTTCTTCTGTCTTCAGAACGCAAAAAGAAAGTCAGGGAGGAGTTGTGACAATTCAGCCAAACATCAAGGCAGTCACAAAATAATAGCTGCCACAAGGAGAGGGGATGAATAGCGTTTCATCACTGGGGGAAGAGAGTGGAGTGCGCAGCGCGGCCGGCACCGCGTCCTGCGCTCGGACCAGCCTCTTGGAGTGCTTCGCGTGCAGCCCAGCAGCCAGCTCAGGCACTCTGGAGGATCACAGAAATTAGAAGTATCCCCCACTGGCCCCAGGCCTATTCCCGGTGACCCTTGCTTTGTTCCGCGTTAGGCATTCCTTCGTGCTCTTGTTCTGGCCAGAGGCGCTGGTCCGCTGATAGGCGCCTGAATTGCAGCCGGGGACGTGCAGAGTGCTGAGCCCAAGGGAAGAAAGTTCTGATAAAAGCTGCTAGTTGACTTTGGGCTGGGGACTCAACCCTCCCCAGTCAGGAAAAACTAGATTGCCTCAGTGGCCCTCTGGGTCCCTGTCAGAGCTGGACGGTCTGCTACCCCACAACCAGAGGCCTTCAGTGGGTGACATATGGAAGGGATCTCAACCTGGGGCTTCCTTGGCCCATAGGAGCACAGACATCCTCACTGGGGAAGTTACTTCTCTTTGGAGCTCATTTTCTTTCTGTGTGAAAAGCATATTTGGTCTAGGGAAGTAATTTTAGATATGAAGCCCATCCCCCAAGAAAAATGTATAAGAAAGCCCTGCAGTGGAACTAATACAAACTATTCTGGAAAACAGGCTGGGTGCAAGAGAGGGAAAAAAAATGCAAGAGCTCTGAAAAGCCCTTAGAACTATGTCAGAAGTGAGGAACTGGTTCAGAGACTGTGAGATATTCTCTCTTCCCTCGTTTTTTGTTATACTTAAACTAACATTTGGAAAACAGTATTTTCATATATAACTCTTAATTACAGAAGTTGCCAATCAAAAAATAAGGCATTCTCTGTCCACCAATGTGATATTGGCAACTGTCATACTATAGCCACTTAACTCCGATATATTTTTATAGTACTTATTATTATCTGACATGATATTACAAATTCATTTGCTTATGTGTTCATTGTATGTTTCTCTCATTAGGTATACTCTCCATGGAGATCAGAATTCTCTTTGTTTTATTCAGTTGCTGTGTGTCTAGCACTTTGAATAATACCTGGCACATAAAAAAATGTATTGAATATATGTCTGAATTTCCTGGAATTTGATTGGAATTCTCCATTTCACCATAGCTTGTATATATGTATAGTCAACTTAAATCTGGGCAGTGAGATGAGCATGTCCTTGCCTCTCTAAAAGGTCATTTTCTTTGAGGGGAAAAAATATGAGATTTTTAATTTCCAAAGAATGCCAATTCTACATATTTTGTTGTACTAAAAAATAATCATCCTCTTCATAAAAATGTTAAAAACACAAGGGGGATCTCAGCATACAATCCAGAAGAGCTGACAAAAGGGAAGCAGCAGGAACTGGCTGGCAGGCTGCCCACTGGCCCAGAGTGTGCATGGACAGGGAGAATGAAGCTTCCATGGATAAACTGAGCCCAGGGAAAATGGAGCTCCATGATCGGCAACAAAAAGCAGGCAGCCACAAGCTTAAGCCTCCTAAAAGCTTTGATTGCATCCAAGTAGAGCCTAACAATGTGGAAAAATGTGAATTGCCAGATTATTAACACAATTGTTCAAAAAGATCTGGGGGCTCTTCGAAGATGTCTATCCCTTCCCAGGGGTGGTGCTGGCCTTTCCTTGTGGAGGAGCATTGTACACTAGAAGGAAGCTGGGCTTGCTCTAAAGCTGTGTTAAATCCTGGTTCAGTTCTACTACTCATTTGTTCTGGATACTTCTGCAAATTACCTAACCTCAACTGTGAAACAGAGCTAGGCATAGCTCTCTGGTAGGAATTTGGATAATTGAAAATAATCTTAACAAGGCATCCAGAGCCTTATTATTTTCCATCAACTATTACTATTACTATAGTTGATGTCAAATTAGGAGGTATGATTTATACATTAATTTCAAACAACATAAATAGGCAGTCCACATGATCATAATACAAAATAAACCAAGGATGAAATGCAAAGCTTATAAAAATTAAATATAGATGTCATTGCCCATAGGATACAAGGTAAGGGAGAAAATATTCTCTCTTTATGCCTTTCCTTCCTTCCCTCTTTCCCTTTGCTTCACTTTTCACATTGACAGAAAAAGTCTTTCCCCCCTTTTTTCATAATGTAATTTATAAATACATGACTAATGATGTTAACATATCCCAAATTTATATTAAAAGTATTTTAAATATTGAATATATTTCCAAGTGAAGTTTCCACATAACATTTAATTTCAAGATGGAAGCTCAATCACAAAGTACAACACAATCCTTTGGTCATATTTTCACTTTCTCTATTGAAAGCAATATGCCTAGTAGCTAAAATCATGGGCTATGGAAAACCTGGAATTGTCACTTCTAAGCTGTGTGATTTGGGGCAAGCTAATACGTTTTCTTTGAAAATTTGGTCTAACTGTAAAATGGTTCCAATAGCCCCCATCTCTTTGAGGTGCTATAAAAATAAAATGAAATAATACATATAAACCATTAATACAGAGCTTGACATATCATAAGCCTTCAACAAGTGTTCACTGCTGTTATTGTTTTTAGTATTATTGTATTATTCTTTCTTTTATTTCTGTCATTAAATACTACAAAGTAGGGGCACCCAAGTGGCACAGTGGATTTCATGTCAGAGTCTTGGTTTCAGATTCAGGGAGTGATCTCAGTGTTGTGGGACGGAGCCCCGTGGCAGGCTCAGTGAAGAGTCTGCTTCAGCTGCTCTTTCCCTTTCCCTCTCCCTCTTCTGCTCCTGCTCTCTCCTCTAAAATAAATAAATCTCCTCTAAAATAAATAAATCTTTTAAAAAGTACTACAAAGTAGATCCTGAATAAATGAACATTCTTTTAAAAAACTGGCAGAAAGCAAAAAAATTCATTTTTTGTACTTAAGGTAAATAATGTGGACCTTTGATTCACACCATTTGGACAAAATACTGTTAGTTCCAGGCACTATTACATTCCTCAAAGATGATCTTCAAAAAAAAATAAAGCACACTGGTGTCTATATAATAATAAATGTCTGGTGTCAAGAATAACATCGATGGTGCATATGGATTTTCCTAAACATATTAGTTCATTTTCCTGAAGATAATTATGTACTTTCCTAATGTATAAAGGCTTAGCTATTCTAATTTTTTAGATCTCATCACATAGCAATCATCATCCTTAAGAGGTATCTACTCAAAATACAAATTTCCCCCTCAAAAGTCAAAACTATGAATGACTTTTATGAATCAGAACATTCATAATTGGTTAAAAGAATATCTAAAGATGTGACACAAAGTTTGGGTTGAAAGCAGAAAACCCTCTGGTGTCAAGCTGTTCTCACGACTGTCCTAGAATCACAGAAATTGGAGTGAGAAGTGCTCTTTCTCAGAAGGTATAGAGCACAGGGGTTATGATCATGTACTATGACAGCCGAGAGACTTGGCTTTGGGCCCAGCTCAGCCATTTATGAACTCAGTTTGCACAGAATTACTGAATGTCATTAAGCATCGGTTGCTTCAGCCACAAAGTGTTACTAACCACGCCAGCTCCACAGGGGTGTTAGGGACATTCAGTGGGGAAAAAATGGGTATAAAATGCTTGGCACAATAGCAGAGCTAAGACTAGAACCTTGATCTCTTTCCTGTAACATGATACTTGTTCAAAAAATGATCGGATGAACATCAGGGACAGTATGGTACTTTCCAGAAAAAAAAATGCATTTATTGAAAGAAAGTTGATAGATACTTAACAAAAGCTGAATAGAAGATAAATGTAAATACTAAGTATTACAGACATGAATATGAGAAACCGTCCATTTCTTTTCCAAGGTCATGATCCTTTCGGTGGGTTTAGTTATTTTGCTGCTGGTGATGAGGGGTCGTTTGTTTATTTGCTTTTTTGTTGTTCTACTTTGTTGTATAAAAGGTTTCTATATTTGAAACAATAAGATTGAAGATTCACTGATTTTGCCTTTGCTTTTTAGGCTCTACTGAAGAACACTTGAAGCAAATGACAGTCACAGTCCCAGAAATTATGACCATAGCTACAAAAACTAATATCCAGATGCACTGGCAGTAGTGGCCCCATGTAGGGGTGTGAAGCCACACATTCCCTGGAAGTCTGCTCCCTGGCTTTTCTCCTCTGTCCTCTTGATGAGGGAGCAGAAGTCAAGCTAAGGACAAAGCACTAGCTGACGCCCCACAAACCCCCCACCCCCACACCCAAGTGGGATCTGTGTGACGTTCCTCAGGCACTCGGGCTGCCCTAAAACTAAGAGAACGGAAAACAGCAACCACAACAACAAAACACACAAATGGTTGACTAATAGAGATCACAGTCCAGCAGGACATGGGTCTCCCTCAGTTTACAAATGTCTTAGTAGTTTACAAGAAAAAAAAAGCATTCTTATCAATGTCCTAACTTCCAGAAAGAAACTCCCAACTCTCTTAATGTTAGTGCTTTACTAGACGAACAACTTTAGACAAAAAACAACTTTAACTTGACAACGGGAAGGCCTCCAATACCTTGTAGGTCCTCTTTAGCATATAAAAATTCTTTTGAAAACCTCCCTCTTTCCTTACCCCAGCTCTCAAATATATAATGAGCCACCCCTCACAACTCCTGGGGCAGCAACTCTTTCTGCCCATGAGTCCTATCCCTGTGCTTTAAAAAAGCCACCCTTTAGCACCAAAGACATCTCAAGAATCCGTTCCTGGTTGTCTGCTCTGGACCTCACCTATATTCCAAAAGGCCATCCCTCTTTGTGCCATCTCTCCAGGACTCTAGGAGCAAAACTTCAGTCACAATCCCTGATGCTGAGTTGAAACTTATTCTATTCTGCTGCTTTCCTGAGCTGCCAAAAGCCATCTCACATTTGGAGGGAAGATTATCTATCCCTGGAAAACCCTTAAATCCTCTGGACCTTTTCTATCCCCCCTCACTTGCATAAAGGATTGGGCATTCCATTCTGCTTACTCTCAGAAAAGCCTTGAAGTTATCATCTTGATACCACTTTCCTCAACACAAATTTCCACGTCAGATAAAATGCTTCTCTTCCTCACACGCCCAGCAACAAGCAATCTCTGAGGCCAGGAGCCACTCCTACCCTGGCACTCCCTTCCAGCCCAAGGAAGTCACACAAAGTACTCAATAGTTTTGTTTTTCCCTCAGCATCAAGGATTTTTTTTTTTTCCTGAAAAGTATTTCTTGGGGGTTTTCACTGAAAACTATCCCCTGTGGGCTGTGGATAGAACAGATCAGGGTGGACAGGACAGAGCCACCAAGTGGTCCCTTGGAGCACTGCACAGCAAAACTGAGCCCACACCTCCTACTCTCATCTTCCAAAACTCTGCTTCAGAGCTTCCCTTGCTAATTTTTGGACAGAAAAGAAACATTTCCCTAAAAGAAGCAACACTTTATAGACACTGCTCTCTAAATCCACATTGAGGGGAGAAAGCCAAATATACACGATAAATTTACCTGACTCAGCAGGGGCACCATCTTGCTAATGAACCCAATTTGCATGACTAATGAAAATACTTAACCTCTCAGTTCCAAGCAGTTTTCTCACACATTTGCATAACTAAAATGACTCCCTAATGTGGCCCTTCACCGAACTGAGGGAAGAAGTATTCCAAAGACAAAACTCCTGTCTCCTCAGGCAACTGCCAAATGACAGAGCTTCAACAAACATCAGAGTCCCATCGAACACCACATCCATTTTATTTTATCTCAAAACCAGTAGTCAGAAAAAATCTTGTTGTCCCATAACTCCTTACTGGTACTAGATAAAGTGGCAAATCATTCAGCAATGACTATCAAGCACTAACTGAGAATCTTAATGTCTTATTCTCTAATCCAGGGAGAGAGAGAAAAACACATACCTGGCATAAGTTTGGCCTTGAGAGGTTCACCATCTATAAGAACAAATAAAAGAGGAACACAAAGAGCAGTAATTCAAAGTAGAAAACAGTCGTCACAGCAGAGATTAAAAAGCAATGAATGTTCAGAGGAAAAAGAAATTACCTTGTTTGGAAAATCAAAAAATCTTCAAGAACAAGGGCATTTGAATTGGGGTTTGAAGTACTGAATAGATTCACAGACATCTTGATAGAAAAGTGGATGAATGTTCCACATAGAAAATCTAGCATGATCAAGATTACAAAGCCTAGAAAATTCATAAAATGAACAGGAGATACTGTTGGTATAAATTGGCTTGTCAGCTACTGATAATTTTTTTTTAAATAACAGAAGTAAAAAAATTTTAAAAAGTCTTATTTAAGCCACCAAATACCATTCAATTGCTTTATACAGAAATCATTTCATTTTATCTGCACCAATTCCTACTAAAGAAAGGCAGGTCTTAATATCCCTACTTTTCTGAGTGACACTAATCACACAGAAGTCAGGTGACTTGCCCAGTATCACAGGTTAGAGATTTATCCTGACAATTCACTGACCTAACTCATAGAAAGCATTTGGTAGAGTGTCAGTTACTCAGTGTGCAAAAGATGGTAGCAAACATCAGTTTTGTTGGTTTAATTGAAGAGGAGAGTTCCTACACCTGGTGCTCAGCAAGCCAATAAAAACTGATAGTGAGGGGCACCTGGGTGGCTCAGTCTTTAAGTGTCTGCCTTCGGCTCAGGTCATGATCCCAGGGTCCTGGGATAGAGCCCCACATCGGGCTCCCTGCTCAGCGGGAAGCCTGCTTCTCCCTCTCCCACTCCCCCTGCTTGTGTTCCCTCTCTCGCTGTCTCTCTCTCTGTCAAATAAATAAATGAAATCTTAAAAATAATAAAAAACTGACAGTGAGCTTTGGCTATGAAGGAAGACGAGCTATTTATTGGTGTGACACCACCCAGGAAAACTGGGAGCTAATGCTCTAAAAGTCCTGAACTCCCCCCATGGCTTGTAAATGAGGGTTTTTTACAGGCAAATTTGGGGCAAGGGTCTCAGAATAGAAGGTGGACACCTTGGAATGGAGGCCCACGAGGTCACGCTAGCATGTGTTCTGATGCCTCTTGGTCTAGCCCCCTGGAGGTCTTTTCCATCTCCAGAGACTCAGAACCTGGATAATATGTTTAGTCTTTAAAGATTTCATTAGGTCTTTAGGCTAGTGCCGATTAACTACTTGTACCACGGGTTCCTTTGATGATCAGCAAATGCTTCTGTCTCTTGAGCCTAGGCCTACATGTCCCTTGGCAGGTCCGGTCATGTCTGGGGTCCATAATCTCTAAGGTCTTTCTTTCCTCCAAATGCCAGCTTCATTAGTAGTAGCCAACCCCGGAAATCAGAAATTCAAAATCTTTCTAAAGGCTAGGTTCTTCCAATAAAGGTATGCTATTATTAAATAAATATATATCTGAATCAAATGTTAAATTCCATGACCTAAGTGAAGTACTTCATCGACGTGAAGCTTCTTTTTTTTTTTCTTTTTTTTTTTCTTTTTTT
>LNAC01001588.1:97241-140299 GCA_002007465.1 Ailurus styani
GGCTGTCCACTATCACCACTGCTATTCAACATAGTACTAGAAGTCCTAGCCTCAGCAATCAGACAACAAAAAGAAATAAAAGGCATCCAAATCGGCAAGGAAGAGGTCAAACTCTCACTCTTTGCAGATGATATGATACTTTATGTGGAAAACCCAAAGGACTCCACTCCAAAACTGCTAGCACTCATACAGGAATTCAGTCAAGTGTCAGGATATAAAATCAATGCACAGAAATCAGTTGCATTTCTATATACCAACAACAAAACAGAAGAAAGAGAAATTAAAGAGTCAATCCCATTTACAATTGCACCCAAAACCATAAGATACCTAGGAATAAACCTAACCAAAGAGGCAAAGAATCTGTATTCAGAAAACTATAAAGTACTCATGAAAGAAATTGAGGAAGACACAAAGAAGTGGAAAAACATTCCATGCTCATGGATGGGTAGAATAAATATTGTGAAAATGTCTATGCTACCTAGAGCAATCTACACATTTAATGCAATCCCCATCAAAATACCAGCAATTTACTTCAAAGAAATGGAGCAAATAATCCTAAAATTTATATGGAACCAGAAAAGACCCCGAATAGCCACGACGTGAAGCTTCTAAATGAAATTGGTTCTGAGGGATGCATTACAATGGAAAACATACTTGAAATGAGTGCCTTTCTCTTTGATAAAGACTCCAACTCTACCACGATGGAGACACAGGCAGGGAAATCATACAAGAATGAAGTAAAAACCCACTTAGCCAAAAGGATGTTTTCCCAGAAGGTCTGGGGATGGATGTGGATTCTGCAGCCATGGGTTCCTGTTCGGCCCCATATGCCACATGTGATAAGTGACTCCTTGCAACTATCTGGGATCAGTTTTCCCTGTGGCGTCTGGAGGGATAGCTGGATCACCTCCCTTTTAGCTTTGCTGTTCTCCAATCCTGTCACACATTATTGGCTCTGAGTCTGTGATTAGGGAATATGGTTTATATTAGATGTATGGTAAATAGTGCTCGCAATCAATCACAATTTTTTGAATGATGTTTACCCATTTCTGTTTTGTAGTCAGGGAGATATATGTATATATGGTATATATACTAAAGTACTGATCAAATAAAGAGCAGGATTCTAGTCCTAAGTGAGTTCTTCCAGGCTTGAATTCTCAACGATCTGCAAAAGTATGCAAATTGCTCCTCAGTTTTCCCTGAACAAGGATTAAATTAGTAGGTATTGTAAATAACACCTCACAGAGCAAAACCAGGCTGAACAAATAGCTGCATTTGGAAACAGAGACAAGAGATGATGAAATGAAATGCAGCATGAAAAAATGCTCAGAAATACAGCTGAGAAGGACATAAAACAGCGCATCAGCAATGTTTATAATGCATTAAGGGAAATGAAAGGAAATCATGAGACCATTTGTGTATATTGGCCTGAAGAATGGAGATGGGTGAGTTCCTCCAGGCAGGCTCCTCCAGCATTTAGTGTCATGCAGTGCAAAAAGCACAGGACCAGGATTAAAGAGACATGGATGCTGGCTTACAACCTGTCCAGGACTACTCCTTGGTGATTGCAATTCTCTCCTGGCTCAGTTCTTTCATCTCGAGAAGGGGAGAACCACACCCACCTTTCAAGTTTCTATGGGAATGCTATCCATGTAAGGATACTTTGTCATTTGTAAGTTGTGTTACCTATTTCAGTCACTAAAAGCATCACCTTATTTTATATAGAAAGGTACTCTATGCAATGTTATTATTGTACACCATAATACTCATGTTTCATATAAAGAAGGAAACTCAATGAGGTTATAGTCACAAAATAAATATAATAAGTACAGTTTAAAGATTGCGATGAATGCCAGGAACCGTGTTCCTTTTTTCTTTATTTAAGCTTTACAATGATTCTACAAGATTGATGAACTTATTTCTATTGTACAAATGAAGAAACTCAGGCTTGAAGAAGTGGAGTCATTTTCCCCAAATCAAACAGCTCTTAGAAGTGAAGATGCGATTTAAAACCAGGTACTCCTATTCCAGGGCTTATAATAACTTATCAACCTCTATATCTAACTTAGTAACATTGTAGTAACTAAGTGTCTCACTACATGTAAGAAACTACACCAGCCTAAAAGGGCTATGTATTCTCAGAGCAGGGGGAGACACAAGTCAGAGAAGTTTTTGTGGTACACATCTAGAATGCTGCAAGAAGGAAATCTCACTGACTGAGCATAGATCCCAGGCCCCAAGCTTGGGAACACCACACAGTCCCAGAGAACCACTTGAAGCCAAGAGCCTGACAGGAGGTTAAAACCAAAGTCCTTAGAACACCAGAGATCAAAATCAGAAAAACTAAGTTCAGTCATCACAGACAAATGCCACACTTAAGCCATAAATTCTGAGAGAAAAATATTGTGTCAAAAGTCGCTATGATGAAATAATTATCATAAAAATGCTACATTGTCTAGTGGAGACTGTGGACAGCAAGATGCGAAGAAATGGAAAATTTCAGCAGAGAGATGGAAATGATAAAAAAAGAACAGGTGAAAATATCAGAAGTGAAAAATATAGTAAATGAATTCATGTGTTGGGCTTCAGGGAAGACTATACAGACAAGAGGTAAATATCAATGAACTTGAAAACACATCTATGGAAGCTATCAAAACTGCAACACAAAGACAAGAAAGTGAAACAGACACAACATCAGAGATCTGAGATACAACATCAAATGTCTAACTTTCGTGCAAGTAGAGTTTCAGAGGGAGAGGGGGAGAGAGTGAAACACAAGAAACACTTGAATGGATAAAACCAAGAATGTTCTGACCCAGACATGAGCAAAACAGTGGACTAGGCAGCTCCAGCCTCTCATCTCCCATGGCAACATTAAAGAACAAGTAGAAATTATTAGAAGTCTAGGTAACAGTTCAAAAATTAATAGTAACCAAACAAAAACCAAATCAAGTAGAGGCACTTCAAAGTGGTAGGCATGTCTTGTGACAATTTGATTTGCTCTAAGCCCACCACTGCCCCACCCTTGGTGCAGCAGTGGCCTTAGTCTTGAAGCAGTGGTAGCCTGAATTCATACCATGTCCCCCTTTCTGTGATTCTAGATAGAGAAGAGATTATTTGCAAATAGCATTATGTAAGTTCTAACTTTTCTGGGACCATCTGAAAGATGATGTAAGGGGCTCATCTTTGTTTCACCTAATTCAGAACTTAGACTAGAAAAGCAGCAAGTATTGGTTAAAAACGAAAACAAAAAACAAAACAAAAACAATAACAACAACAAACAAAAACAAAAAACAAAACACAACCCTGTAAGCTAAACTAGCAACCCTCTACCCTCAGATGCTTATGGCAAAAGATTATGGTCAGAGTATACTTTGGCTGCATGAAGTCCAGAGCAAAATCTGGGGAGACTTTCTTTAGTAAATTGAGGCATTCAGAAGTAGCCATGTATGGAGAGGAGTTTAGAAAGCCACATGTATGCACAGAGCAAAATGCATGTTCAGTAAAGGCCTTAGAAGTTCAAGCTTTCACCTTGGGCTAATGCCTTGTCAGTAGAAACCTGGCTAAGTGCTGAGCCAGTCTTCAGAGACTGGGAGAAGTGGGTTCTCTCTCTCCCTCTTTGGCTTTCATCATTTTGCTTCTTTTAGAATCAGTGAAATAAAAAATTGTTTTTTTTTAAAGATCAGAAAACTGGAAAATCCTACAAATGAAAGAAAGAAGACACATGTAACTAAAATCAGCAATAAAAGGAGAGACATTACTACCAACATTACAGAAATAAAAAGTATTATAAAATAATACTATGAACAATTGTATACCAACAAATTTTATGTCTTAGACGAAATGGACAAATTCTTATAAACACACAAATTAACTATGCTGACTAAAAATATCAACAGACCTATAACAAATATAGAGAGTGAATCATTAATAAAAACACCTCCCAAATAAAAGGTTTATGAACAGATGGCTTCACTATCAAATTCTACCAAACATTTAAAGAATAATTAACAAAATTATTGTTTATGAAAAAAATTATTTATTTATCTACCTATTTATTTATTTATTTATTTATTTATTTATTTAACAAATGGTGGGGAAAAGGGGTAGGGGGAGAGGGAGACAGAATCTTTTTTTTTTTTAAGATTTCATTTATTTATTTGACAGAAAGAGAGAGATCACAAGTAGGCAGAGAGGCAGGCAGAGGGAGAAGCAGGCTCCCCACTGAGCAGAGAGCCTGATGCGGGGCTTGATTCCAGGACCCTGAGATCATGACCTGAGCCAAAGGCAGAGGCTTAGCCCACTGAGCCACCCAGGCACCCCAGGGAGACAGAATCTTAAACAAGCTCCATGCCCAGTACATGAGCCTGATGTGTGGGTCAGTCTGACAACCCTGAAATCATGACCTGAGCAGAAATCAAGAGTTGAGCACTTAACCCAATGAGTCACCAGGGGGGACCCCAGAAAAAATTTTTGATAAATTCTCTAATTCATCAAAAAGTGGTTGAGAAAACGCTTCCTTATTCATTCTATAAATAAGAATTACCTTATACCAAAGCCAAACAATGACATCACAAAAATATTACATGTCTATAAATATGCTCATAAAGATAGAGGTAAGAGATTTTTACCTCCAGAAGACTTGCATTACAGTAAATGTTAAAGGAAATCTTCATATCAGAGGGAAATGGTACATATACCTGCAAGGCAGAATAAATAACACCAATGAAGAAAATACCTGTGGAAACATAAAAAAAAAAAACTTTGAATGATTTTAGTGAAAGAAGGAGAGATTTTAAAGACTGATGACCATATAAACAAAAAATAATAACAATGTATTATGGAATGTGTAATATTTATAAACATAAAATATAAATAACTGTAGCATAAAGAGCTGGCAGTGAGATAAATGGAATTAGTTGTAAGATTTTCACACTATATATGAAGTAGTGTGATTTTGAAGCAGTATTATACGAAAGCAGACTGTGATAATTTAAAGATGTGTACTTTAATCTCTAGAGCAACTGGGAAAACAAAATACAAAAAGCTAAAAATAAAAAATCAGTTTAAATTATAAAATTGAATACTAAAAAGAATCAACACAAAATCACCCAAGAGAGAACAGAATAACATGGAAAAATTTCATAAATAAATATAAAGCAAGTGACAAGATATTAGACTTAAACCCAACCTTATTGATAATTATAAAAAATGCAAATGGACTGGGACACCTGGCTGGCTCTGTCTGAAGAGTGTGCAGCTGTTGATCTCAGGGCTGTGGGTTTGAAGCCTGTGCTGGGTGTAGAGATTTCTAAAAAAGAGAAATAATAATAAGTGAACTTTAAAAAAAATTTTTTTCAGGGATGCCTGGGTGGCTTTGTCGGTTAAGTGTCTGCCTTTGCCTCAGATCCCAGAATCCTGGGATGAACTCCTGCATTGGCTCCTTGCTTGGCTGGGACCCTGCTTCTCCCTCTGCCTGCCAATCCCCCTCCTCGTGCTCTCTCTCTCTCTGTCAAATAAATAAATAAATCTTTAAAAAATGGAAATGAACTAAAGTTCTTCTGATGACCAAGATAGAAATAACAGGGATTGGTTTCCCTTTCAGTGGAAAAAACTCACAGAAGTTGGACAAAAATCCATTAAAAGAGCAACATTCAAGACACTGGACTTCCAGCAACAATGGATTGGGATCTCTGATAGACATAAAATAAAAGAAACAAGTCCTAAGATTTTCCCAGTTTACTGTCTTGAGAAAATATCCAGGTCATGCTGCACGGAGGGGGAAACCGGGTGGAGCTATGCTGACTCCCTGAGTTGAGGAGAAAATGCTGACTGAGACAAGACCAAGGTGCCCAGAGTTTACCTGAGAGAGAAAGAAAGCTCTACGCAGAGATGGGGGTTTCTAGATCTGAAGAATGTCTCCCTCAAGAATTCAGCCGAGTAATCACCAGCACATGCATGTGAGGACACGCACAAGGTAGGAGAAAGGATATAATTAAGGATATAATTTAACAGTGTCAGGCACCCATACCAAGGCAGGGAAAAAAAAAAAAACCTACTCCCAAGAATCTGACCAATCTGACTGGAAAAATTTCATAATTAAAGGAACATCAGGGCACCTGGGTGGCTCAGTGGATTAAGCCTCTGCCTTCAGCTCAGGTCATGATCTCAGGGTCCTGGGATCCCGTCCCTCATCAGGCTCTCTGCTCAGCAGGAAGCCTGCTTCCCCCTCTCTCTCTGCCTGCCTCTCTGCCTACTTGTGATCTCTCTCTTTCTCTGTCAAATAAATAAAATCTTTAAAAAAAATAATAAAGGAACATCAGTGGTGTCTTCAAAGCTGGTAACTACATGGGTAAATAAAATAATATTTTGACAAACAAACAGGATGCCTGGGTGGCTCAGTTAAGCGTCTGCCTTCAGTTCAGGTCATGATCTCAAGGTCCTGGGATCAAGCCCCACATCAAGCCCCTTGCTCAGTAGGAAGCCTGCTTCTCCCTCTGCCTGCCTCTCCTCCTGCTTGCTTGCTTGTACTCTCTCTCTCTCTAACAAATAAGTAAATAAAACCTTTAAACATAAGTTAAAAAAAACTGTCAAAAAGTAATGTACTGTGTTTATGAGACACATTGAAAGGAAATACGTAACATCTACTGCACAAATGTTAAGTGGGGACAGATGGAAGCATACTATTATCAGATTATATTACACCAGAAGTAGCATACTATCATTTGAAAGCAGACTGGATAAGTTAAAAAACAAATTGTAAACCCAAAAACAACACTAAAATCACAAACAAAAGGAATTACACCTAGTGGACCAACGAAAGATAAAATGGAATCACGAAAAATGCTCAGTGAATCCAAAGGAAGACAGACAAAGAGAGGGAAAAAGTGAAGAGAATTGGGACAAATAAAAAATGAAATGTGATAGTTGTAAACCTAACCAAATAAATAATTACAGTGCCCCAGTCAAAAGGCAGAGATGGTCAGACTGGATAAAAATGCAAGATCCCAAATTTGGCTGCTTTTGTGGGTTAAAAGGTTCTCCCTCACTCAAAGAGATGTTTAAAGTCCTAACCCCAAGTTCCTGTGAATGTGACCTTATTTGGAAACAGGATCTTTGCAAATATAGTAGTTAAATTAAGATGAAGTCATATTAGACTAGAGTAAGCCCCAAATCCAATGCTGGAATCTTTAGAAGGAGGCTCCTGGAAACACAAGAGGCACAGACACCTGGAGGGAAGACAGCCATCTGGAGATGGAGGTAGAAATCAGAGTGATGTAGCCACAGCCAAGGGATGCCACGAATTTCTGGAAAACACCAGAAGCCAGGAAGAAGCAAAGGAGATTCTTCTCTAGAGTCTTCAGAGGGGTCCTAACCTTCTTAAACCTTGATTTTGACTTTAAGTTTCCAGAAACTGGGATAGAAAAAATTTCTGTTGCTTCAACTCCCCAGTTGGCAGTGATTTGTTATGGCAACTTCAGGTGCTAACACAATGTTGGTATGAAGAAGTATGGTGCTGCCGTGATAAATACCTAAAAATATGGAAGTGGCCTTGGAGTTGGGTAAATGGTAGAGACTGGAAGAATGTTAGGTGTTTGATGGAAAAAGCTGGATTTTCTTGAACGTATTTTTGGTAGAAATATACATACAGAGAAGACACAAGTTTTTGAGAATGGTATAACACCAGACACATTGTCAGCTAGGACTACATAGGATAGAGATGAGACCAACAAAGGCAGGCTATAAGAATACTGGGATTCTGCAAGCAAGAAATAGGCTGATAGCATTAAGTGATTATGAACTTGTGCTGTGGTTCAAGAACAGGGACTGACAACTACAACATGGCTCAGAAGCTAGCAAGGCTGACAAGGCTTCCGTGGGCTCTGTGGGACTAGAGAGCAGAGCATCAATACACAGAGGATTATTCACATTTAAGCCTAATGAAATTTATCACACTGGGTTTCACACTTGCTTAGGGCCCATGAATCTTGGAGGTCAGACTGTTATGGATTGAATATACCCCCTAAAAGATATGTTGATGTCTTAACCCCCAGTACCTATGGATGTAATCTTCTTTGGAAAGAATCTTTGCAGATGTCATTAGTTAAGACAAGACCATACTGGGTCAGGGTAGGCTCTAAACTCAATGTCTCCTGTCCTTATTAAAAGACCATGTAAAGACACAGAGACATAGACACACAGGTATATGAAGACAGAGGCAGTGATAGGAGCCATGTGGCTAGAAGCCACAGGATGACGAGAACGTCCAGCAATGAACAGAAGCCAGGAAGAGGGAAGGAAAGATTCTTCACTAGGGCCTTCAGAGTGAGTGTGCCCTGCTGATACTTTGATCTCAGACTTCTAACCTCCAGAACTGTGAGAGAATAAATTTCTCTCGTTTTAAGTCACCCAGCTTTTGATAATCATCCTAGGAAACTAATATAATGGCTTAAAAGAAACCTCTTTTAATGAAAAATACATAAATATTAACAAAATAATGGTAAAAAGCAGGTCATGATAACACTAGGCAAAAGGTACTAGAGTGGCAATCTTAATATCAGAAAAAATAGATTTCAGAACAAAGGAATAAAAGCCATTTCATTAAGATGAAGGGATGGCTACATGAAGAGAGCATAATAGCTTATAATGTTTATGCATCTAGTTACAAAATATATGAAGCAAAAACTCATAGAAGTACACAGAGAAATAGAAAAACTGACAATTATTGGAGGAGATTTAAATGCACTTCTTTTGCTAATTGATAGAAGTAGATTGAAAATTTATAAAAATATAGAAGATATGAAATACTATCAATCACTTGGTATAATCAACATATGTCAAACACTCCACCCAGCAACTGTGGATTTTATAATTTTCAAATGTATGGGAAAATTTTTCCAAATTATGCCATATTCTGGCCCATAAGGTAGTTTCCAATAAACTTAAAAAGATTCAAGTTGTAAAAATTTGATCCTCGTTGGTAATATGATTAAATTAGAATCAAAAACAGAAAAAAAATCTCTGGAATATGTCCAAATAATAGGAAATTACTAGCAAACTTCTAAATAAATATCAACATGAAAAATAGTATGTTTAACTGAGTGAAAATGAAGCACAACATATCAGAAGTACTGAGATGCTGATAACCCATTAATGAGGGAGAAACTTGTAACATTAAAACTCTATATTAGAAAAAAAGAATGGTCTCAAAATTATGGCCCAGGAATTTACCATAGAAAGCATTTTTAAAAGAGCTAATAAATCCAAAGTAAGTAGAAGAAAGAAAATAATAAATATCAGAACAGACAGGAATGAAATATAAAACAGAAAAATAGGAGAAAGTAAAAAAAAAAAGCTAGTTATTTAAGATCAATGAAATTGATAAATTGATAAAATGTTTGCCAGGCTAATGAGGGAATAGAAAATATTTCAAATAACAAAGCAAGAGAATAACAAAGCAAGAGAAAGAGAAGTAGTATAACTACAGATTCTAAAGATATTAACAGAATAATTTAAAAATAAGAATGATCACCTTTATGCTGATATATTTCACAAGTTAGGTGAAATATACACATTTCTTAAAAGATACAGATTACCAAACCACACTCAAAAAGAAACAGATCATTTGAATAGTCACAAATTTATTAAAGAAATTGTACTTATATAAAGAATGCTGTGAGCCCAAATGGTTTCACTGATAAAATTCAGTCAAACAACTGAGGAAGAAATAGTGTCAAATCTGTATAAACTTTCCAGAAAATTGAAGAGTAAGGCAACATCTGCCATCTTACAATGCCAATAAACCAGAATTACCTTGATACCAAAACCAGAAACAGACATTATTAGAAAAGAGAACTATAGACCAGTACCCATCATGAATATACATCCCAAAATTCTAAACAAAACCATAGCAAAATGATATCCAACAATATATAACAAGGATAATACATGATAGCCAAGTGGATTTGTTGCAGGACAATATGATTTCCTAGTCACTGCAATGTTCCCCTTCCTCAATAAAAAAGATGACTCACCAAGCCAAACGTTGATAAGAATGTGGAGCAAACAGACCTCTATTACATTGCTGGTTAAAATGAGAAATTGTACAACCACTTTGGAAAACAGTTTGGCAGTTGTTCACAGAGTCAAAAATGCCTACCCTAAGACTCAGGACTTGAACTCCTGGGTATTTTTCCAAGAGAGATAAAAACATGTACACAAAGATTTCTACAAGATTAACAGAGCTTTTTTCTTAATGGCCCCACCTGGAAATGACCCAAATGTTCATAACAAAAGAATGAGTTAACACATTTTGCTATTACATATCCATTTGATGGAAAACTCTTAACAATAAAAATTTGTCAACTAATGACACATATGAAAACATGAATGGGCAAGATGCAGACATTATGTTAACCAAAAATGGTCAGAAACATGAGAGTTCATATTTTAGGGGCTCTTGGGTGATAGTCGGTTAAGCAAACAACTTTTGGTTTCAGCCCAGGTCATGATCTCGAGATTGTGAGCTCAGTGTGGAGTCTGCTTGGGACTCTCTCTCCCTCTCCCTCTGCCCCTCCCCATCATACTCTCTGTCTCCCTCTCTCTCTCTCTGTTTCTAAAATAAATAAATAAATCTTTTTTTAAAAAGTTCATTTTTTATAATCTTATTTAAAAAAACTTTTAGACTAGGTGAAACTAACCAATAGCAGAAGGGGTTGCCTGAAAAAAGACAAAAGAACATTTCTGGGGATGGTGGAAAATATTTTAGATATTGTTGTAGATGTTAATGACACAGGTGTATGCTATTGTAAAAACACATTAATCAGAACACTAAATTATTCATTTCATGATATGTAATTCAAACCACAACAAGAAAAAGAGAGATGCAAGTAAGAATTAGCTAACTGATAGTAGTTTTGATAAGTACATTTATTTCTTCTCTCCATCTGGTAAAAAAGGAAGATTGGAAACTCCTTCAAGCTGCAGTTATGCTATGAGCAAGAATTTACCCTGACTGCTGTCAACTATGGATTTTTCACAATTGTTTGTTACTGAGGCATATCCAGGACAAGGTGATTAATAAGCAGATCAGAGCTTAACTTACTCTAACACATATAAGCTTCCTATTTCTGCCATCTTTTAAAACCTCACCATCTTCAAAAACTTAAAGCATGAAATTTATCAATTACCTATAATGTCTTTTTTTTTAGCTTCTTATGTTGTATAACTGTTTTATTCTTCCTAGTGATACTATAATATTCTACACATGAGAAGTCAAGTCATAGGCAGTGTGGAAACTACATTGGGAGCTGAAAATATGGAGATCAATGGCTTATGCTATTTTAAAACAATAACTTATGAGGGTGACCTATCTGCAAATGGTGACTATTTTGATATTTGAGGGGACAGGAGAGACCACTCTCTTTCTTTTCTGGATTGCAGGAGGTCCCAGAAGGAAATAACTCTTCCTACAATCCATAAGCCTTCTACTAATATCCTTCACTCCTGGGAAAATGTTGAGCATTAAGACTGCAAGAAGCGAATGGCTCTGAAACTAATGTATATTGACTGGACATTGTGTACTTGGCATTTTGCAAGTTGCTTTAAATACATTATATCATTTAATCTTTATTAATCTTAATTTAAACCTACAATGTCTTACCATCTCTGTTTTAGAGATGAAAAAATTAGGCTCACAATTAAATATATTGCCTATTTTTTTTCATATACAACACTGTAAGAGTTCAAACCCAGGGAAGTCTGATGCTGAAGAGAGAGTTCGACTGTATTTTCTGTCCTTATTCCTCCCAGAACCACTGTCTGGGTCTCCCTTTCCTGAGTTATAACAGCCTTCTGACCTCCAAACCACAGTCCAAGGAACAGGAAGAAAAAGTGTTATTTGATTTGTGGTAAAGACAACATATCAGATTTGTTTAATTGCCTCTTCATTATTTAGCTCTCAGAAATACCATCTATTAATCACCTGAGAGTTAATCATACTAAATTTCATCCATTAAAAACAGAAGCCATTAGTCAGAGAGCCAACAGCAAAGACAGTGCACATGAAAAACCATCATTATCTTGGATGTAAGCCAACATTTGCCCAGCTGACTGTTGGCGAATGACACAGAACAAGAACACACTGGAAGGACGTGGCTAGGAGGAATCAGAAATTTTATTTTCCAAAGAAAACAAAGCATAAAAAGGAAAAATGGCATTTCAGTGAAGTTTTTAAAAAAAATTTTTTTGGAATTTCTAATCACCTTTGAGTTTTCTGTGGCCCACTGAAGATTAAAAATGCATCAGAAGTGATCTGCAAGTTACAAACGTGAGGAGAAACTGTGGGCAAAGAATGTGAAGAACATGAAAAACACCTAGATCTTTCAGATATAAGAAAACCCCATTTTCCTTTTATTCATTAGCATTATAGGAGCAATACCTATGTTTCTAAGAAAATTGGCATTGATATTCTTACAATTTTTATGCAACATTACATGATGTAGTATATCCCTCAAACCTATCCCTTCGCCTTTATTCAAAAATCTAATTGATTTGGAAAGCATTAAGAACGCTTCTTCATTTTAAAATCAGTGCTTTGGAGGAACGGCAAGATGGCGGAGGAGTAGGAGACCGATTATCATCAGGTCCCAGGAATTCACCCAGAGAGCTATCAAACTATTCTGAACACCTACAAATTCTACCAGAGATTGAAGAGAAGAAGAGCAGCAATTCTAGGAACAGAAAATTGACCACTTTCTTGAAGGTAGGACTTGCGGAGAAGTGAATCTGAGGTGACGGGAAGATAGACCCCAGGGGGAGGGGCCGGCGGCCGGCAAGGGACCGAGCAGCGGAGCACAGACTCGGAACTGTGAGAAGTCGGCTCCACTGAGGGACGTCGCCCCAGAGACCAAGCGGGGGGTGAAGCCCCTGCAGGGACAGTGTGGTCTCAGGACCCACGGGGACACAAAAAGACCAGGGGTGTCTGAGCGCGACCGAGCTCCCAGGTCTCAGAGAGAAGCCGGCGGGAGAGACGGAGCTGAGCTGAGGTGTCTCTCAGCTTGGGGTTACCTTGGGCTGTAATCTGAAGATCAGCCAGGCCACTGATCTGTGAGCGGGGACCCCACGGGCGGCAGACCCGGAGAGACTCACCTTCCTCCTCCGGGAGCAGCAGTGCGGGAGCGGCTGCAGGATCTGCCGGGTTTGGAGATTCTAAGCGGGGCCGCGCCAGAGATAGAGACACTCAGTCACAGGCCGGGTGAGCTCGGAGCGCGGCCGGAGACCAGGAGACGGGAGGGACTGCTTTTCTCTGAGGCGGGCTGAGGGCTGAGGCCCCAGGCTCTCGGCTCCTCCGGGTCGGAGACTGGGAGCCGCCATTTTCAGTCCCGTCCTCCAACGAGGTACGGAAAGCGTTCAGGGAACAAAAGCTCCTGAGAGCGAACCCGAGCTGATTACTTAGCCTGGCCCCTGGCGAGGGCGGTGGGAATCCGCCTCGGGCAGAGACACTTGAGAATCATAGCAACAGGCCCCTCCCCCAGAAGACCAAGAGGAAAAAAAAACCAACCAAACAAAAACAAACCATCCAGTCAAAGTCAAGCTCAAGACTGCTAAGCACTGCGGAACCCCAAAACTACGGAAAAGCAACGGAGACAATTCATGGCTTTTTTCCCCATGATTCTTCAGTCGTTCAAAGTTCATTGATTTTTTTTTCTCTTTGAAATTTTTTCTTACTTTTTTCTTTTAAAATTTTTCCCTTTTCCTATTTTAACGTTCTTAACTCTTATATCGTATCAACACTTTTTATTCTCTTTTTTTAAAATTTTCATTGTTATAATCATATTTTATCCCTTCATTGTTTTTAACCTTATTTTTTTGGATACTTATAGGGTCTGTTCAATTCACCAATCTAATAGAGATAGATAGAGATAGATAGAGATAGAGATAGATATAGATATGGAGTCATAGACATAGATATAGAAACAGAAATAGATAATATAGATACAGGATTTTGTTTAATTCATTTTTGTTTAGTTTTTGTATGATTTTGTGTTTTTGAGGTTTTGTTTGTTTGTTTGTTTTTGGTTTTGGTTTTTTTTTCCCTCTTACTTTTCTCCCCAGGTCCAGGTCCCTTCTGAGTAGGTTAGTGTATATTTCTCTGGGGTCATCGCTACCCCTTAGTATTTAGTTCTCTCATCCATCTATTCCTATCTGCATAAAATGACAAGGCGGAAAAAATCAACACAAAAAAAAGAACAAGAGCCAGTAATGACGGCTAGGGACCTAATCAATGCGGACATTAGTAATATGACAGAACCAGAGTTCAGAATGACGATTCTTAAGGTGCTGGCTGGGCTTGAAAAAAAAATGGAAGAAAATAGAGAAGCTGTCTCTAAAGAAATAAAAGACCTTTCTGGAGAAATAAAAGAACTAAAATCTAACCAAGCTGAAATCAAAAAAGCTATTAATGAGGTGCAATTGAAAATGGAGGCTCTTACTGCTAGGATAAATGAAGCCGAAGATAGGATTAGTGATTTAGAAGACAAAATGTCAGAGAAAAAAGAAGAGATGAAAAGAGGATGAAAACAACTACTGGACTGTGAGGAGAGAATTCGAGAGATAAGTGATACCATAAGATGAAACAATATTAGAATAATTGGGATCCCAGAAGAGGACGAGATTGAGAGAGGGCCAGAAGGTATATTGGAGCAGATCTTAATACAGAATTTCCCTAATCTGGCAAAGGGAACAAGCATCAAAATCCAGGAGGCACAGAGAAGCCCCCCCAAAATTAATAAAAATAGGTCCACACCCCGTCATCTAATAGTAAAACTTACAAGTCTTAGTGACAAAGAGAAAATCCTGAAAGCAGCTCGGGACAAGAGGTCTATAACATACAATGGTAGAAATATTAGATTGTCAGCAGACCTATCCACAGAGACCTGGCAGGCCAGAAAGAGCTGGCATGATGTATTCAGAGCACTAAATGAGAAAAATCTGCAGCCAAGAATACTATATCCAGCTAGGCTCTCACTGAAAATAGAAGGAGAGATAAAAATCTTCCAGGACAAACAAAAACTCAAGGAATTTGCAAACACCAAGCCAGCCCTACAGGAAATATTGAAAGGGGTCCTCTAAGCAAAGAGACCTTAAAGAAACATAGACCAGAAAGGAAGAAACACAATATACAGTAACAGTCACCTTACAGGCAATACAATGGCTCTAAATGTATATCTCTCAATAGTTACTCTGAATGTAAATGGACTAAATGCCCCAACTAAAAGACACAGGGTATCAGAATGGATAAAAAAACAAGACCCATCGATATGCTGTCTACAAGAAACTCATCTTACACGCAAAGACACCTCCAGATTTAAAGTGAGGGGGTGGAAAACAATTTACCATGCCAATGGACAGCAAAAGAAAGCTGGAGTGGCAATCCTTATATCAGATAAATTAGATTTTAAGGCAAAGAATATCATAAGAGATGAGGAAGGACACTATATCATACTAAAAGGATCTGTCCAACAAGAAGATCTAACAATCATAAATATCTATGCCCCTAACATGGGAGCAGCCAATTATATAAACCAATTAATAACAAAATCAAAGAAACACATTGACAAGAATACAATATTAGTAGGGGACTTGAACACCCCCCTTACTGAAATGGACAGATCATCAAAGCAAAAGATCAACAAGGAAATAAAGGCTTTAAATGACACCCTGGACCAGTTGGACATCACAGATATATTCAGAACATTCCATCCCAAAACAACAGAATACACATTCTTCTCCAGTGCACATGGAACATTCTCCAGAATAGACCATATTCTGGGTCACAAATCAGGTCTCAACAGGTACCAAAAGATTGGGATCATTCCCTGCATATTTTCAGACCATAATGCTCTGAAACTAGAACTCAACCACAAGAGGAAAGTTGGAAAGACCTCAAATACATGGAGGCTGAAGAACACCCTACTCAAGAATGAATGGGTCAACCAGGAAATTAAAGAAGAATTAAAAAAATTCATGGAAACAAATGAAAATGAAAACACAACTGTTCAAAATCTTTGGGATACAGCAAAAGCAGTCCTAAGAGGAAAGTATATAGCAATACAAGCCTTTCTCAAGAAACAAGAAAGGTCTCAAGTACACAACCTAACTCTACACCTACAAAAGCTAGAGAAAGAACAGCAAAGAAAGGCTACACCCAGCAGGAGAAGAGAAATCATAAAGATCAGAGCAGAAATCAATGAAATAGAAACCAAAAGAACAGTGGAACAAATCAATGAAACTAGGAGCTGGTTCTTTGAAAGAATTAATAAGATTGATAAACCCCTGGCCAGACTTATCCAAAAGAAAAGAGAAAGGACTCAAATTAATAAAATCATGAATGAAAGAGGAGAGATCACAACCAACACCAAAGAAATACAAACAATTCTAAGAACATATTATGAGCAACTCTACACCAGCAAATTTGACAATCTGGAAGAAATGGATGCATTCTTAGAGAAATATAAACTACCAAAACTGAACCAGGAAGAAACTGAAGACCTGAATAGACCCATCACCAGTAAGGAGATTGAAGCAGTCATCAAAAATCTCCCAACGAACAAGAGCCCAGGGCCAGACGGCTTCCCAGGGGAATTCTACCAAACATTTAAAGAAGAATTAATACCTATTCTCCTGAAACTGTTCCAAAAAATAGAATTGGAAGGAAAACTTCCAAACTCCTTTTATGAGGCCAGCATTACCTTGATCCCCAAACCAGGCAAAGACCCCATCAAGAAGGAGAATTACAGACCAATATCTTTGATGAATACGGATGCAAAAATCCTCAACAAAATACTAGCCAATAGGATCCAGCAGCACATAAAAAGGATTATTCACCACGACCAAGTGGGATTTATTCCTGGGATGCAAGGTTGGTTTAACATTCGCAAATCAATCAATGTGATACAAGACATTAATAAAAGAAAGAACAAGAACCATATGATCCTCTCAATAGATGCTGAAAAAGCATTTGACAAAGTACAGCACCCTTTCTTAATCAAAACTCTTCATAGTGTAGGCATAGAGGGTACATACCTCAATATCATCAAAGCCATCTACGAAAAACCCACAGCGAATATCATTCTCAATGGAGAAAAACTGAGAGCTTTTCCCCTAAAGTCAGGAACACGGCAAGGCTGTCCACTATCACCACTGCTATTCAACATAGTACTAGAAGTCCTAGCCTCAGCAATCAGACAACAAAAAGAAATAAAAGGCATCCAAATCGGCAAGGAAGAGGTCAAACTCTCACTCTTTGCAGATGATATGATACTTTATGTGGAAAACCCAAAGGACTCCACTCCAAAACTGCTAGCACTCATACAGGAATTCAGTCAAGTGTCAGGATATAAAATCAATGCACAGAAATCAGTTGCATTTCTATATACCAACAACAAAACAGAAGAAAGAGAAATTAAAGAGTCAATCCCATTTACAATTGCACCCAAAACCATAAGATACCTAGGAATAAACCTAACCAAAGAGGCAAAGAATCTGTATTCAGAAAACTATAAAGTACTCATGAAAGAAATTGAGGAAGACACAAAGAAGTGGAAAAACATTCCATGCTCATGGATGGGTAGAATAAATATTGTGAAAATGTCTATGCTACCTAGAGCAATCTACACATTTAATGCAATCCCCATCAAAATACCAGCAATTTATTTCAAAGAAATGGAACAAATAATCCTAAAATTTATATGGAACCAGAAAAGACCCCGAATAGCCAAAGGAATGTTGAAAAAAAAAAGCAAAGTTGGCGGCATCACAATTCCAGATTTCAAGCTCTATTACAAAGCTGTCATCATCAAGACAGTATGGTACTGGCACAAAAACAGACACATAGACCAGTGGAACAGAATAGAGAACCCAAAAATGGACCCTCAACTCTATGGTCAACTAATCTTCGACAAAGCAGGAAAGAATGTCCAGTGGGAAAAAGACAGTCTCTTCAACAAATGGTGTTGGGAAAACTGGTCAGCCACATGCAGAAAAATGAAACTGGATCATTTCCTGACACCACACACAAAAATAGACTCAAAATGGATAAAAGACCTCAATGTGAGAAAGGAATCCATCAAAATCCTCGAGGAGAACACAGGCAGCAACCTCTTCGACCTCAACCGCAGCAACTTCTTCCTAGGAACCTCACCAAAGGCAAGGGAAGCAAGGGCAAAAATGAACTATTGGGACTTCATCAAGATTAAAAGCTTTTGCACAGCAAAGGAAACAGTCAACAAAACCAAAAGACAACTGACAGAATGGGAGAAGATATTTGCAAATGACATATCAGATAAAGGGCTAGTATCCAAAATCTATAAAGAGCTTCTCAAACTCAACACCCATAAAACAAATAACCCAGTCAAGAAATGGGCAGAAGACATGAACAGACATTTCTCCAAAGAAGACATCCAAATGGCCAACAGACACATGAGAAAGTGCTCAACATCACTCGGCATCAGAGAAATACAAATTAAAACCACAGCGAGATACCACCTTACACCAGTCAGAATGGCTAAAATCAACAAGTCAGGAAATGACAGATGTTGGCGAGGTTGCGGAGAAAGGGGAACCCTCCTACACTGTTGGTGGGAATGCAAGCTGGTGCAGCCACTCTGGAAAACAGTATGGAGATTCCTCAAAAAGTTGAAAATGGAGCTACCCTACGACCCAGCAATCGCACTACTGGGTATTTACCCTAAAGACACAAAGGTAGTGATCCTCAGGGGCACATGCACCCGAATGTTTATAGCAGCAATGTCCACAATAGCCAAACTATGGAAAGAACCTAGATGTCCATCAACAGATGAATGGATAAAGAAGATGTGGTATATATATATACAATGGAATACTATGCAGCTATCAAAAGAAACGAAATCTTGCCGTTTGCAACGACATGGATGGAACTGGAGGGTATTATGCTGAGCAAAATAAGTCAATCAGAGAAAGACAATTATCATATGATCTCTCTGATATGAGGAACTTGAGGGGCAGGGTGGGGGGTCGTGGGGGGTAGGGAGGGAAAAATAATGAAACAAGATGGGATGGGGAAGGAGACAAACCATAAGAGACTCCTAATCTCACAAAACAAACTGAGGGTTACTGGGGGGTGGGAGGGTAGGGATAGGGTGGATGGGTTATGGACATTGGGGAGGGTTTGTGCTTTGGTGAATGCTGTGAAAGATGTAAGCCTGATGGTTCACAGACCTGTACCCCTTGGGCAAAGAATAAAAATAAAATTTAAAAAAAGAAACGCTTCTTCAGAATAGTATTAATAAGTATAATAAGGCAACTCTGAAATGCAATCCTATACACACATTAACAAATGCCATTCTTGGGTTCCATGTTACCCAACAGTAGTCTGTATGGTGGTATGAAGGACTCCAGAACACCCTTCACCTACAAGATATTTGTATATATTTCCACAATATGTTCCCAAACCATGAGCTTCTTCCACCACTCAAGTAACTTGTTTAAAGTACCTATCATTTTTTTCCACTTATTAATCTTGAGAATATACTTTAGAGCTAGGTTTTCTTGAAGTGTGATGCTGGAAACAACGAATGCTGAATTTGGAGGAGGGGGAGTAGAATAGGGTTTGGATGTACAAAATTTGAACAAGCTTCACAGATGATTCATCTGTATACTAATGTCTGAGAATAAATAACTATTAACACTTTTAACACCTTCATTTTATCAATCATAGTCAGCTTAGCTTGTGTAGTTTTTCTCATGATCTTTCCTCAAAAATGCTTTGAATGATGTGGTCCAGCAATATTCAATGGAGCTCAGGAAAAGGGAGAAAAGGAAACTGCAAAATGTATTTACCAATATCCCAGGTTTTCCTATTCACATCCTGCATATCTACGGAGGTGTCCCGACTTAGCCTAATGCACAATTATATAAGGAAAGAAAATGAAAATTTAGGGGGACAAATATTTATTGAACTTTTATAAAGTATGCCAAAAATTTACACATTATCTTATTTAATTTTATCAATAATTGTGTACATGTTCTTTTCTTATTGTTTAGACAGGGAGTCTGAAGATCAGCTAGGTTCCAAATTTTGCCTAAATTTATGTAGGACTTTAATTCGGCAATTTTTGTCCTTAAAACTATTTTTTTCATTATTAAATTCTTCTGTCTCTGCAGGCATACCTTCTCCTTATTTTATACAGGTATAAGCTGTGTCCTGAAGGGGGTATTGGAGGTTTTCAGAATATCTAGACATCACTAATATCTTCATACATGAACATCAATTGTCATAAATACAATAAGCAGAAGTCCACATCAGCTTTGCCAGGTTGCCATTTGGATTTGTGGGCTAAGTTCTTGAGTGTGGTAATGCCATGTCAACTAGGACTAGCCAAGACAGGAGAAGTTGGTAAAGGCAGTGAGCACTGGCTTTGTAGCTTAGCATAAATCACAGGGCTACTACTCTGGGGAGGTGTGCAACACAGCAGGTCAATGTTAGCTCCACTATTCAGACCTCACCCCTTTACCTTTAAAAAAATTAAATTGGAATGTAAGATCCCTCTTCTCCCAAATTGGTGCGAACAGGTTTTCTAACAACTTCTATGTTATATTTCTGTAGATGCCACTGGGCTCCATTCTTAAGGTTTTCTGATTTCAGGAAGAAGATCCTTGACTCAACACCCGATGATTCCTATAGCCACCACACATGCCATCCCCATATCAGACAACCATTAGCCCTTATTTTATCAAGAATCTTTTGAAGCAAATTTGTGACTTCTTTATTTTTGAATCCCCAGAGCACAGCATGGAATCTGGACCCTAGTAAGTACTAGCTCTACATGTGCTGTCTTTCATTCATGCAACAGATATTTATTAAGAACCTGGATATCAGGAGCTATGGTGGCACTGATGAATAGCAAGATAGGGTCAAAGAGAATGTGCACATCTACATCACCAAGTCATGATTTAAAGGATTGACTGCAGCATTTGTGACATGTGAAGCACACATTCCCAGACCCACCTCATCTGACGCTCCCTTGGAGTGACAGGAATGGGACAATCAAGTTACTTCTTGTATCAGTCAAGGCTGGATTATAGGGCAGAATCTTGAAGATGAACTAGGAGTTTTCCAAGTACAAAGAAAAGGATCAAAAAACAGTTGGAAACAACTGCCCCTCAACGAGCAATTGATCAGAAATATTCTCCACTCAATATCCTTCCTGGCATTCCAGTTCATGACATATTCATCCCTAAGGTAAGAAGTAGAATGTGGTTCTAGCCTCTCAATTTTGACAACACTGACAATCACCAGATGCCTCTCTCCTAGCCCATAAGCTCGATTTCTGGTTCCATGTGGAATTCTGCATGCTGCCTTTTCACTAGAGCCTCCTCATATGCTTACCACATGACCTACCAGGTGTGCTAATGCTGTTTCCCTACCAGATAGATAACAGACCAGTTCAGAAAAGAATAGCAAAGGAAGCGGACGATGGCAGGCTCATCCCAGGGTCAAATCCCCACTGGCTGACCAGTTGGCAGTCACTTATCAGGAAAAGGATTTTAGCTCATCCATGGTAGTCAGTAGAGGAGAAAAACAAAATTAAGTATGTTTTGTGTTGAGCCATTTTAAAAGAAGATCTGAAGAAAGGCAAATTGTATTAAGAGAGGAAGGCAAAGGTGGGAGAAGAGGGAGATAAAGAGAAACCTCTCACCAAATGTTCCTGTTCAGTGAGAGTTGCCAAAACAAAACCTTCTTTCTGCCATACAAAGTGAAGTGAACTATAAATAAGGGCAAGTATTTGAAATGTTAATTCAAGGAGAATCATTACAATGTAAACTAATTCTTTCTTGCACCTGCAAAGTGAAGCCAGTCTCCTTACAGACACAACCCTGTGTTCCAAGGATTTAGAAGTCAAGAGAAGGCAATCTCTTAGAGGTGGAATTCCATTTTTGACTATAGGCATGTAATCAATAACCACCAATCATCCAGGAAGCAAATCCACGAGACTTTCTCTCCTTTTTCCTCTCTAGACCAAGCACTTCCTTCTCTCAGATGACAGAGTCTTCTTTTCAGCTATATGAAGACAATCAAGTTTTATAAGTATTTGCTAGTATTACATTCTTTAAAGTCTGACTTCAGTCTCCTGGTCAACTAACAGACTCAAATGATCTCTGTTCAAATTCTGTTGTGTATTTCAATTCTCCAAATCTTTGGCTCTTGCTGCAAGAAAGATTAGAGCAAGTATCAGAAATGAGAGAGAAGCAATAAAATTGAACACTCCAGGGGTGCCTGGGTGGCTCAGTGGATTAAAGCCTCTGCCTTCGGCTCAGGTCATGATCTCAGGGTCCTGGGATCGAGCCCCACATCGGGCTCCCTGCTCAGCCAGGAGTCTGCTTCCTCCTCTCTCTCTGCCTGCCTCTCAGCCTACTTGTGATCTCTCTCTCTCTCTCTCTCTCTCTCTGTCAAATGAATAAATAAAATCTTTAAAAAAAATTGAACACTCCACTCTGGTTTGTCCATTTCAAATATTTTGTGGTGCAAACAGAGAACAGTAAGAGGAGGAAGTGTGTCTTTTTTAAAGCAGCATTCTATAGAGTGTATGACAGACAATTACTGAACATAGCTGGGACTTTCACACTTTTTACTTCAAATGAGAATGAAAAGGAAGCAGAATTGTTACAGGTAACTTCTTTGATGAGAATATTTAAGCATTAGAACTGGAAGAATAGAATTATAATGGAATTACACAAATCACTGTATATTTGTTCTTTACGGAAACCAGCTGGTCTAAGTGTTATTAAGTATTCAGACTGTGGCAATATATATTTAACCACTTAACTTTAAAAAGGAAAATCTGGAAGTTACTGGTTGGATGCATTAAACAGTTGAAAAGTATCTGAGTGAATATCAACATGGGATGATTTACACAGAGGAAGAGAGAAAATAATAATAGTAGCTTTGCCAAAAATCTACTTAAGATCTTTCTTTAAGAGTATAATTGATAGGGCGCCTGGGTGGCTCAGTGGGTTAAAGCCGCTGCCTTCATGATCTCAGGGTCCTGGGATCGAGCACTACATCGAGCTTTCTGCTCAGCAGGGAGCCTGCTTCCTCCTCTCCCTGTCTCTCTGTCTGCCTCTCTGCCTACTTGTAATCTCTCTCTCTGTGTCAAATAAATAAATACAATCTTTAAAAAAAAAGACTATAATCGATAATCACCTTGCAGTAAAAGTTAAAACCCTCAAATAACAACCAAGAGAATACAAAGAATGGATAGATAGTATTCCATGAGAAAATGAGAAGAAAAGGAGTAAGGAAGGAGAATGGAGAACACAAAAGGGGAGGGAACAGACCAGGCACATGTTCTGAAGCCACAGATAAAATGGTAGAGCATGGCCACAGGAACTCTAAGGAACAGAATCCATGTTAGAACCACTTAGAAAGACTTTGGTTGTCTTCTGCATGATCACCACCTCTTCCACCCTCTGCTCTTACTGTATTGTTAGTATAAGTGGCAAAATACAAATGCTTATAAGTGAGGATACTTTGCCAATATTATAGAAAAGACTGTATTTAACATCTGGGCTTACTAGCACAAAACTCAGGCATCATGAGAAGAAAAAAAAATCAATAAATTTAAATTGGCATTAGCCAGATTCTGATCATCCAAAGTTCACTGTAAAAACAATTCTCTCCTCACTCCACCCTCCCAAACATACTTTGCTTGCTACTGAAAACCATCAAACAGGAAACAAATCATGGAAAGATATCATTGAATATTGAATGTTAAAATATTCTAATACTGTTCTGAAGGGCTGAGAGGCTCCAGAAGTCATCTGAGTTATGCTGTCGTGGATCTGAACCAAGCAGATGTAATTTCAAATCTTTCTGTGTTATTGGCCTAACTAAAGGCGCCGGCTCCAAGCAACAAAAATCCTTGCCTGGACACCTCCCAAAGCATCATAAACCAGGAAAGATAATCTAGATTGCGCAAAACCATTCTTTGTCTGGCAAGATGTTAAACTCTTGACCTAAGCCAAAAACAATTTTTTGAATGAGATGACATATATGGGCTCTAATACACCACACATGATCCTGACCTTACCTTTGAGAAAAATATTGGCCAACAGATACATGTATCTACAGCAATAGACAGAGATGTAAAATTAATATTCTCACATGGGCATTCATTCTGTATTTATTGAGGTCTATGAGGCACACACTGAGTCAGGTTTATGAAGGTCCACATTAAAAAAAAACTTTCATTTTAAATGGTGATCATCTAGAGAAAAAGCAATATTAAAGTAATATTAATATGGAAATAAATGTTCATCTGTTAAAATATGAGTGGTAAACCGAAACTTGAACCTCTGTCTCTCTGATCATAGACTCTACCATCTTATCATTATTCTCCACTTTCCATTTTTCCTACATACAGTGGTCTATAAAACATGTTCAGTCTTTCCAGTAATCAAATTTGTTTCTCAAGTCAATTTGTGATATATATCCTTAATCTAGATATCTACATCAATCCATAAAATGGCTCAATGTTGGGGTGCCTGGGTGGCTCAGTGGGTTAAAGCCTCTGCCTTCAGCTCAGGTCATGATCTCAGGGTCCTGGGATTGAGCACTACATCGAGCTTTCTGCTCTGCAGGGAGCCTGCTTCCTCCTCTCTCTCTGCCTGCCTCTCAGCCTACTTGTTTTTTGTTGTTGTTGTTGTTGTTGTTGTTGTTGTTGTTGTTTTGTCTTTTGTAACTATATTTCTTTTTTATTTATTTATTTATTTATTTTTTATTCTTTGCCCCAGGAACTTGAGAGTCAGGGTGGGGGGTCATGGGTGATAGGGAGGGAAAAATAATGAAACATGATGGGATGGGGAAGGAGACAAACCATAAGAGACTCCTAATCTCTCAGCCTACTTGTGATCTGATCTCTCTCTGTATCAAATAAAATCTTTAAAAAAAAATGGCTCAATGTAGCAATTCTCAGTTCTGTGCAGAAAAAGACAACCAATATTTTAAGAGGCAGAATGACAAGTGAAAAAAAAAAAGTGATCTTTGAAGTTAACCAGCCTTGAATTTGTGTCCATATTGGGCTGCTTCATAATTGAGTGCTCTTCTTGGATGTGTGACTGGACTTGTCTGAGCCCAACTTTCTTCTTAGGTAAAATAGGGCTTAAAATGCTTATTCTTTATTACAAGTAGACACTCATGTGGATGTATCATAATTTGTTACCAACATTTTTATGGAACTGTTTTGATGGGAGATATTTTAATTCAGCCTAAATAAATAAAAACCAGTAAAAAAAAATCAAACAGGAAATATAGGGTCTTTGCCCTTAAGGAGTATTTGGTTCTATCCACTAGAATGACTTGGTGGCACATTTAATGTCCTTTGACTCCCTGGACTACACACTTTGATTCCTGCCTGTTATCACCCAAGCTGTACAGTCTTCCCTTCTCTGCACTTGCTCTCCTGCCTGGATTTAACACCTCATCTGTATCAACCTGCAGTGTCAGCCAAATGCCTCCTGCTAGCCTTGACTCTCTGGGCCTCGCTCTTCACATTCTCCCATAGGGTATAATTTGTGAGCCAACCCTGGCTATATCACTGGCTATTTCTTGAAGCTGAGTTATAGCAGCAAGTAACACCCACCTGCACTTTATCCCTCACTAATAAACATTGCCAAAGGATTGAAATTCAAAATTGTGTCCCATTTCTCTAATGCCTTTCCAAAAATCTACTCCTTTGTTCTTTAATAAATAACTAAAACTCTACCTCATTGATATGTCTGTGTAGAAAAACAACAACAAAAAATTAGTTTGGCAATAAAATACACTTGCTTATTTGTCAGTTAGTTTGGCTAAATTTCCTCCAGGGATATTCATTCTAATATTCCCACATTTTACTAGTTACTGTGGATTAGATTAAAAAAAAGCTCATAACTAACAAGCAAATTTGTTGTGCAGTCTCTAATCATTGGTTAATACTTTCTCTCCAATGAACCATATTAGAAATGTTATTTTATTTATAGTGGCATTTAGATATTCCTGATTGCTTTAATGTCTGACACATGAAGTTTTTTTGGGTCTAGTATAGCATCAAACATCTGGATGAAAGCTTAACATTTAAGTAATTTAGCTCCATATTTTCAATTATCCTCATGTTTGACATCTTACGGAGCAAACAACCAGATGTGTCACTGAAGATTTCACTTTTTAACCAGATGTTCTAGTATCTACTAGACATTTTTCAAATAAAAAAAAAGATTTTTTTTCACTTTTCTTAATAAACAACATTTTCCCAGGTTTTTACATTCGAATTGCTCTATCCTTTACTCAACAGAAAATCCAATTTCCTTGAAGCTGGTTAAAGCAAAAGCAAAAACCAAAGCAAAAATGAAACCTCATACTCTTCTCTCTGTGTCTTTTCTTTTCCAATCATGGTAATGATTCTATGGTTCTAACCAACTGATGTAATAACCAACTGATGAAAGTCTCCTCTGTTGTGTGTTGCAAAGAAATTCACTTGGAAAGATGGCTACTACATGAAAGTTTCGCCCCTATCATTTCAAAGCATATTTCTTTACAATGTTAAGGATTCAAATACAGTGATATCATTCAAATGATAAGGATAAATATTTATTGGAAAACTACTTAGGTCAAGGCTCTGTGACAAAAATGAAGATGCTTCTAGGATTATGTAATATTTTTTTCTCTCCACTGAATTTAAAACACAGACCTATGTTGAATTGGCAATCAAAAGATTGTCTTAGGATTGTGCACCTTTGTTTGCAAAGGCCCAAACAGATTCATATTAACCCCCAAATAAGGATTTATTGAAACAATTAACTAAAATGTCAAGAAAACACAGAGTGGGAATTTCTGCTGTGTCTAGTAGGAGCTAGAACCTTTCTGTCTCTTTCCTTCCTGATCTCTCTTCTCTCTCTGAAGGTACAGGATTCCTGCTGACTTGTGCATCTCTTGTCACAACTGCTCTAATCTCAATTCTTCATAATGACTCTTCCTAAGTCTCTAAACTACCCTCCCATAACCTACCAATATCGGCAGCTTTCATTTATGTTTCTGTCAACTGTATCCATTTACTTCTATATGATATTGTAATTCAGTAAATAGATCCAATTCAATTTCTCAAGAAAGATTATCTGAAAGGCTCAGTACATGCCATGGGTTCATTCCACTCTCTGTCAGGTTTCTATCCTGGAGTAATCAGTCATGACCAGAAGATTGGTTTTATGTGGTATAAATGTAGCAGACCTTCAGGCATATGTGGGGTTGAAAAAATTTCTAAGGGGCATGATGGGACAGTCAACAATAGATAGAGTTCCCTCACCAGCTGACCCAGAGACAGATGCCCCAAATATTTTGATCAAGACTGACAAACTTAAAAGGAACCTTATGGATCAAATAGCCCAATCTCCCCTCTTACATAAAGGAAAAAAGGACCTGCAAGCTGAAATAACATCAGCTTTATTACTGTTTTTGCTTGATATGTATTACTTAAAGATTAAATAAAATGTCAAATATATTACATATAATAAATATAATATGTATATTGTGAATACATCATTAATTTAATCATAAACATCATTCTATTCACTTGGTTTAGTTTTCTGACCCTGTTTTTCAATATTTTATTTTGGAAAGATTATTGCTAATTTTATCCACTGCAAAGAGCCAGTCAATTCATCAAACATCCATCTGTGACCAAGACTTGTTATTCTCTAAATTTTGAATTATTTTTGGACATACATAACCTATATTAAACATGTATAAGATCAGGATAAAGAAAATATTACTCCATGAGACCAGGTTTTCTCCATCACCTCTCCCCTGCTAGTATGTGACTTTGGACAAGTTTGTTACTTCTCTAAGGTTTAATTGTGTTATCCATCAAGGTTAATGTGTAGTGGCTTGTCTCATTTGGCTACATTGAAATGTCTCCATCAAATCAGCTCCTTCAAAATGGTGATGACAAAATATGATACATCCATTGTGTTTGTTCAAGAATATATTTAAAAGCATATCCCAAATGATTCCATACCACATAAATACCCTAGGCTTGTCACATAGTACACTATGTTTATTGAAGAATAGTCATTATTAGCTCCATTTGATCAATAAGAAACTGGACTCAAAGAGGTCCTGGAAAAAAAAATACCCAATTATAAAGTAATAAAATACAAACTCAATGCATATTTGGCCAACTCCAAAGACTGTGATTTTTCACCTGCTATGTTGCCTCTTACAACATCCTAAGCATGTCTTATCTCTCTTTGTTCCATACTGAGACAAGAATTAGTCTAATATCAGGTATGAGGCAAAAGAATGTGCTTGCTAACCCTATGGGTGAATATAATTCTAGAGAATCAACCAAAACAATGTTGTTTGTAAATGTTGATTAGATTTTTTTTCTATCAATTTTTTTTAAAGATTTTATTTATTTATTTGACACAGAGAGAGAGATTACAAGTAGGCAGAGAGACAGGGAGAGAAGGAAGCAGGCTCCCTGCTGAGCAGAGAGCCCGATGCAGGCCTCGATCCCAGGATGCTGAGATCATGACCTGAGCCGAAAGCAGAGGCTTTAACCCACTGAGCCACCCAGGCGCCCTCGATCAATTTACATGAGAACTTTCCCTTGTGCCAAAGGAACCACATTAAATATCTTTTTTTTTATTTATAAGATTTTAACTAAAAGGGTAGAGCAAAAAAAATTCAGAAATGAAATAATGTTCTATTCAGCAGAACAAATTGGAAAAAGCAGTAATCAAAGTATACACTTGGAGTCAGTACATCTAATCATTTTGATTTGGAGTTTCAGCCATAAATGAATGATTAGATGATGAATTTCCCTATGCATCCTGATGCTCATTCCTAAAAACTAACTACTTAAAAAGAGAGAAAGAGAGGTAGAAAAACCACTTCCATTAAAGTAACCAGAGGGTGGCCGTTTCTAAATCTGAGAAATTATAAGTGGCATTGCCAAACAAGAGTTGAGAAAGAAACTTGAAGGGTAAAGACAATATGCTTTCCTTGTGGTTTCCTTTTCATTTACTTATGACAAGACTGAATGTTCTTTTTCCTCATTCCATTAATGTTATGAAACTCGTGTTGATTCCTTCTGTTTACATGTTTAGAATCTGTATGGAAAGCTTCGCAACATAATCACAAGCAGATTAAAAAGTAGAAAACATTTTTTTTTCATTGTGAGTATTGATACCATAATCTTTTTAGGTGTTAATGAGGGGATTTGGCACATATAAATGTATTAGAAAATCATCCATGACCAGGCTTCCAACAAGCCTGATTAGGCATCATAGGTATGTCCTGCCGAACACAATGGTATGATGCTTAGCCCAAGGCAGGCTGAGACTCAGACAATCTGTAGTTTTTTGCTGGATATCAGGGCCAAGGTTGAAGGAAGACTTAGGCCTGAAATTTGTGAATGAATAATGATTTCAGAAATTGGGCACACTGGTAATATAAGCAACAGATAGGAGGTATTGAGACAGTTCAGAACAAAGAACATGAATGAAAAGATAGAAGTACAGTTGATCCTTGAACAACATGGGAATTAGGGGCACTGACTTCCTGGCCTTTTAAAAATCCCTGTATAAATTTTGACTTCCCCAAAACTTAACTAATAGCCTACTATTGACAGGAAGTCTTGCCGATAGCATAAATGACCCATAAATAATGGGTCAATTAACCCATACTTTGTATGTTATATGTATTATACACTGTACTCTTACAATCAGGGAAGCCGGAGAAAAAATGTTATTAAGAAAATCATAAGGAAGAGAAAATATGTTAACAGCACTGTACTGTATTTATCGAAAAAAACTCCATGTATAAGTGGATCCACACAGTTGTTCAAGGGTCAATGGTACAGTTTTCTTTTAGCATCAGACCACTTAAATGTGTGGCACTTAAGGATGGGGGTAGCTTATGGAAATACTATAGGAAAAGACAAACTGTGAGACATTTATTTACTAAAATATGCACATTACAAATGTTGAGAGATAAAATCCCACTTTATTGCTCACGTGTGTCCTTGAAACTGCCATGTATGGGGAGTCAGCATTTTCTGATCACTATTAGTAGTCCCTGGCTCTTAGTACTTTTCAATAGCTTGCAAGATTGGTATTATTATCATCCCCTTTTCTTTTTTTCTTTTTTTTTTTCTAAGATTTTATTTATTTATTTGAGAGAGAGAGTGAGCTCACACAAGCAGGGGGTAAGGGCAGAGGGGAGAGGAAGAAGCAGACTACCCGCTGAGCAGGGAGCCTGATGGGGCTTAATTCCAGGACTCTGGGATCATGACCTGAGCCAAAGGCAGTCACTTAATGACTGAGGCCCCCGGGTGACACAGTTATCCTCTTTTCTGAAGAAAGAAAAAGGGCTCAGAAAATAGCTGACCAAAGGAAGAAATTCAATTATTTAGCTATAAGCATGATATGCTTTTTTTTTAAGATTGTATTTATTTATTTGACACAGAGAGAGAAACCAAGAACAGAGGGAGAGAGAGAAGCAGACTTCCCACTGAGCAGGGAACCCGACATGGGGCTCGACATGGAGCTTGATCCCAGGACCCTGAGATCTGACCCAAGCTGAAGACAGACACTCAGCTGACAGAGCCACCCAGGTGCCCAAGCATGACAAGTTTTTATTTGTCCCAGGAAGTACCACTAACTGCTTTATGTCAAACTCTTCTGTAATCACTGGATAGTGGGTTCCTTTAACAAAACTTCATCCTGAGTTCAAGAAGGTAAGACTTTTTCGATTGTTTGAAGAGTTGTTGCTTCTTAAGGCTCACTGTTGTTCACTTACAAGCTTCAATCTCATTTCCCATGACTCGCCCTGTGTTTCTAGTAACTTGGCATGGAGGGAGAGAGTCTTCTACTCTGTACATCTCCACTTCCTCCTCAAATCCCATACCTTGGTGTGGAGCAGAAGCATGAAGAGAGAACAGATAGATAGATCCTCACTTCATGGACCATACAGCTGGCACACTACTCTCCTTTCTACAATAACACTGACAATCTCTTGAGGTGCATGAGGTTGTATTTATTGTCCTCTCCATGCACAGTCCATGAGCAAGGAAGAGCCAGTTTGGACTCAACTTTTCCTTATGTACATCTCAGCCCCTTCTTCCTAGTTCCATACAGTCAGTGATGTCATAGACACCAGCAAAACAGTTCAAGCTCTTCCCAAAGCAGACTAGGGCCCCACCAGATGCTGGGAGCATGGGTTGCCCACCCCAACTGTCTCCCATTGCCTCCCAACCCCACCTTCCCTCCACACTCCAGGATTAGGAATTTTGATGGTTTAGTGGTTCAGCATATTCCAGGAGGAGGCTAACTAGGGCTTGTTGTGTTTCCACTCTAAGACACTAATTCCAAGTATCACTAGAAATAAGAGACACAACGGAGAAATGATATGCAAAATTTAACTATTGTTTACTTAGAAGTTTTGTTTATCAACAATTTTTTCAAAGTGTATTTCAATATTATATGAAAAATGATAATTTACATATAAAATATCACATCAAAGTATATGAGATTAGTGTGGGCTGGAGGAAGGGTCATTGATTGTAAAGTGGGATTTATGTTGGCCCTTGAATGTATAGTTAGTGAGAAAAAAGGAAGAAAGAATTGGCGATCAGGGTTGGATATTGAGGTGCAAATGCTTACTGTGCTTCCTTATTCATTGGAGAAACAATAGATACCTCTAGCTAGAGAGTCTTTTGGAAGTTATTTTAAGTCCTAGTCCTTATTAAAAGCAGACTAGAAAGATAAAAGTAAATAATACATTTCAGGAAGTTGTTCCCATTGATTTCCATTAAAGACTTAAAAACTGTCAGGCATTTCAGTATAGCATTTGACCTGTTCAAGGACAATTGTCAGCTATTACTTCTGAAGAGTTAATTAAAAATAAAATTGAACTATTTGCACATTCATATTTTAATGGCACACTATTGGTTAGAATTAACTTTATAATACACTTGCCATGAATTATTTATGTCTAGGATCCTTTTTCCATGACTTTTAAATTCAAAGTACAACAGAAGTCAAGGTGGATATAATTCCAGCTGATATGATGCAGTGGTTTGGCTTAAGTAGAACATATAAAAACCTAAAAGATGATTTTATTCTGTTAGCAGCACTATTTTGACAAAAGTCTCTCAGCATTGAGAATAGGGGAAGAGAAGCCACCATCACTCCCAATGAAACTCAGAGTCCCAAAACATGGCTGACATGCCCCACCTCAACTATCAACAAGGAACCTTTCCAGTCACAAAAACTTTGAAATCGCCTCTGACTCCATTCTTTCTCATATTCCACATCTGATTCATCTGCAAACCCTATCAGCTCTGCCTTCAAAGTGTGTCTGGTATCTTATTACATTTTACCACCATGGACTGAGCTATCATCTCTCCATATAGGGTCAACTGCAGCAAACTTTGAATTAGCCTTCTTGCTTCTAACTCTGTCTCCCAGCATTCTTCCTGAATACAGCCATTAGGGTTATATTTTTACCTCTTTAACCAAATCACATCTCTCTTCTTGAGTCTTCCAGTGGTTTCCCATTTTACTCAGAACAAAGACTGAGAGATTTTACACATTTTCCTTGTTACCTCCTCTGGTTCCCCACCATACTTTTCCCCATTCTGACATATCTTGGACTTTATATCTTCCAGCTCTCCAGCTCAGACATTGTTCCAGCAACACTGGCCTCTCAAAAGCAAACCTCTGCCCTAAGTATTGCACACCAGCTGAGGCCTCCATCCAGAACATTCCCCTTCCAAGTATTTATCCAGCTCAATTTTTTAAGGTATCTGCTCAAATGTCATCTACTAGGTGAGACTTTCACTGACCACTCTGTCAAAATCATTCCTCTCCTGAGCATCCTTACCCTGTGCAATAGATTGTATTGTGGCCTCTAGTTGTTTACCCCTTTCCTTAATAGGATAATACATCTATGCCTTGGTCAAGTGACACTGCAATGCCACTCACTGTGAACCGAGTGTAAGCTCCCCGCCCCCCCCGGACATCCCCAGCAATTGTGGGTTTGCCCACATGGCTTGATTTCACCAATAGACTGCAGGCCCAAGCTGGAGTTTTATGAGTCCTCGCTGAGTTTCCATTCACCTTCTTATGTTTCTATCATTCTCCATGAGTAGAATGTGTCCTGGATGGCTGCTAGTACAAGGGGGAGGAGACAAGGCTGGGGCAAATAGGAACCTGGAAATCAACTTGAACTCACTCATTACAGCCAACTACAGGCCTGTGAGCAAAAACACTCAGCTTGTAATTATAAGCCACACAATTTGAAGATACTGTACACCTTTATTGTAGCAGAGACAGTTGACTATTTATCCTGGTTTGTTTATTCAGGAACACTTAATCTATAACATAGCTATCTCTTTTTATTTTCCTTCTTCACTGTTGGCTTATTGCTCTATTGCTAACCCCTATGACAGCACCAAGGACATAATAGGCATTAAATGAATATTTGTTGAATGCATGATTAAACGAAAGGATTCAAGAATAAGACTGTGCCCTTTTGAAGAACACCAGGGGAATCTTAACAACTTCACCACTTTGGGACACTGAGATTTTTTTATTACCAAACAATATGGACAAAGGGCATCCTGACAGTATCCCTGAACTTTCTCCATCCCCCATCCCTGAAGGCCACCATCCAGAAGAAATCCAATTCCTTAGCCTCAAAGGCCCTAATATCTAAAGAGTAAATCATCGGCACCATTTTTTTTCTCTTATTTCTAACTACAGCACCCAAAAGATAGGCCAATGCAATCTTTGAAGCCCATGTGGATGGAGGCATGAGAGTGTACTGAGGTTCTGGGGTGGAGTGGGGGATGAGGTTAGCATGGGGTCAGATATAATAAGGACTGGAGATGTGATGTAGGCACACAAGCAAAAAAACTGACTAAGTCTGTTTTAAGTATCACAGTTTAAACAAGGGAACAATTAGTAATTAAGTTATCTGTGATTAAAAAAAAATGGTGATAAAATGGTGTGTTCAATATGGCCCAGTGACAGTGACCCACTGCCCTTGCTCTAGAGAAAATTGAGACCTAGAAAAGAGAGGTTTCTGACCCAAGGTCACACTGATAGCCTGTGGCAAAGATGGGCCTGGAATCTATTCTCCTGAATCCAGGTGAGTTTTTCAACACAAAGGAAAGACCATGCAGGGCCCCCCCTCTATTGGCTTCCGCCTTCTTCTAGGTCTACAGTCATGACTTTGTACTACCCCTTTCAGTTCTGGCTCTGGCCTGCCATGATAATTTGTATCCATGCTTTCACTAGATAGGTAACATTATCTGAATACACTCAACATGGTAGGTGGTTTGCATCTATTATTGTCTTATATTTGTGACAATCCAGGAGCATTAGATATCATTACTTTATTTTGCAGACAAAGACTCTGGTGGTCAGAAAGATTAAGTAAACTGGCCAAGGGGACATAGCTAATAGATGGTAGAGCCTGGATTGGAGCCCAGCTCTGCTTGATACCTTATTTTATGATCATTTTACTAATCCATGCTGCCACTCTGATGGCATGCTTCAGAATGTCCTGCCTTCTGTGTCTGCCTGGATTTCCCCATTGTTTATGTTTATGATATCTATGTACTATGTTTCCTTATGTAGGACTCTCTGAACCTCAAGTCTGAGTGCTCAGCCAATATCCAGTTGGATTATCTCTAGAGCATCTGCAGAGAGGGAGGAATTTGAGTTATCTGCTGTTGTGGTCATCTGTGCTTAACCTTATTTCAGAGTGGACACCCTAGCTTCTTGCAAAACACGCCCCTCCTCCCACCCCCTGCCACACGTTGCTTTTAGCCCTGTATTCATTCAAAGATTCTTTTGCTGGCATACTCTGTATCTTCCTAATTTACTAAAGAATTATGGGTCCACTTTTCCTTAAAATTGTCATGTGCCATGCACACTTAGTATCTTTGCTTGGTTTCTTTGAAGCTTATATGTAAAGGATTATCTTTTTTCCAAGATCTCCAGGATTGGGGTAACAGAACAGTTACAGGAAAAAAAAATGCTGTTTGGAGAAGTAGGCTGAGAGGTAGGGATTGATCTGCCCCAAATGTAGGCAACAAAAATGTGCATTGTCTGAAAATAACTAAAAATAATACTGACTTAAAATCAGCCTCCCTTTAATATTACCATGCTTTATCCATGACAAAAAATATCAGAAATAAAATATTCCTCCCTTGAAAAAAATATTTTCTTGAAATCCCCCTTGGAAAAATGTGTTGCAATTTCTGTTAAATTTTGATATTACATATGTAAGTATCAAATAAGCACATTTTTATTATTTATTTTTAATAAATATATTCTACATGGAAGTTGGTTTAAGAACTTCCTCTTGTATCCTCAGAGACAGGTGGTTTTTCTGTTTGTTTGTTTTTCAGTTTTTGTTTTGAGAGTAAGTGCCGAACAATTTGAAATAATTTGAGCTCACTCTGCACACAATTCACTCAGAATGCAGCTCACTATATACTCTTGTATTTAAACAAGAAAGTCCAATAAATTGGATAGCTCTGAACTATGGGAAGGAAGAGAGAGAACCTAAGTTGCTTTCATTCTGTCATTTTTCATGACCATTTTAAATTTCTGTTTCTGTTTAAAAATGTCACAAAATCAAGCAGAATGCAAACTGCAACGTGTAATAACTTAGGTAAGTGGCAAGTTTAATTCTGCAGGCAATATTTTTATTGAATGTTCTTTTTAAATGGTCCCCCTTTTTAAAAAAGTTCTTAGTCATTTTAAAATGAAATAATGAGCCAAAAAATTATCTTTACTGGTAGATAAATAATTGTTACTGAACAGGCTGTTGTGTAGACCATGAACCGTGTAAGAATGAACCTCTGCAGGGATTGAGTATGTCAGCTATAACCCTAATGATGCAGTCATAAGCAAGACAGCTTTCCTCATATATTTATCAAAGCCAGTCTGCTTCTCCTTTCTGTGCCACCCCTTGTCTCTGGCTCATTTAATTCACAACCTTTCTGCCACAAACAGCCAAACCTCGTTCAGCATGAAGACAATTTCCCACATAGGTGTTCTCAACAAGCAGAGGGAAAGGAAGCCAAGGTGTATTCATAAATCCATCGAATACCATTGCTATAGCAGGTTGGAAGATAAAAGGCAAAAAGCCCAAAGAGATTGTTGGACATAAATGCCTGTTAGAGATTACAGTGATTTTACAGATAACATCTTTACAAGTGTTAATTAAGCCATAACACTCCAGTGAAGGGAATAGAAATAATTATTATCTGTTTCACACTGAAGTTCAATAATTGTCCAAAACTACAGTTAGGTTCTGGTCTCCCCCACCTTCATCATCAAGGTAACTTTGGAGCACAAGGGGTGGAAAGAATGTGGTGTGAAGACCACACCCTAGGGCCAAAAGTAGGATGCAAATCCAGACTCTGCTCTCACTTATTCCATGAATTTAAGTATTTCTTTGTTGGCTTATTTCAATATCTTTATTTTAAAAAATAGAAATTGCTGCTTAATACATAGACTGCTTGAAGGGTTTAAATTGTAACAGATAACATGCCCAACACAATACACACACCCAGCAAATATTACTTTAAAAGTGTTTTAAAACTTCCTCTTTGAGTTTTTCTCATACAGGTACATCTGAAGACACAAAAGGAGGAAAAGAAGGTTTTTAATCCATTTTTGGAAATTTATGGAGGCATCAAATATGTTGCATTTTCTCTTCATTAATTTAGCCTGGCATATTTCTTCCGTGTTTGTTCAGTGAAAACAGACACATACCTGGGAAATTGTTCACCAAGGACTGAATTTATTTGTGAGAACTATATTCATGCACACACAAAAGAAAAGCAAAACAAAACAAAACAAGCTTAAACTGCCATGTTTACATCAATCCATCTCCATAGGGTGGCAGAATTTTATGATGGTATGCAAAGATTTAGGCAGATAGGCTCATGATTCATTTATTTGGAAATTAATTAAGTGTGACTCCGAACACAAGTCTCAATGTATTGCTCCAGACTAGAAAGAATGCCGCTGTTAGCATTTAAAGAGGCCCTGTTCTCCATACATCCTAAACCAACAATGCTCAGCCTAGACTTATCTATTAAAAATACCTGCTAAGCTTATAAAAATACTGAAAGCTAAGTCAAATTGCAGGCTTCTGTAAATTAGAATCTCTATGCCTTGAATCCAAAAATTACATCTATATTTCCTAAAATGACATGGACTTGAGTACTATTTTCCTAATCAGATAAATATGGATGGTATTGCATTGCCCCACGCCCCTCTGTTCCATTTTTATCTGCATATATGCCCGCTTCACTTTAAACATAATTTAAAGCAACTTTAAGGAAACATGCAAAACTGGAAAAAAAGGTCAAGGACAGGGAGAAAGTTCAAACAAATATGTGAATTCAAGTTAAATCAAACAATAGTCTAAGAGCTTCCTGGATGCTAAAGCACAAAGGTTAATGAAAATGTTCCCCAAATTTGATTGTTTTCCCCAAGATGGTCTATAAATATAATCTACATTAGAACACAGAATGTTTTGTGTGTGTGTGTGTGTGTGTGTGTGTGTGTGTAAACTGAAAAGCTACTTCTAAAATTGAAATGGAAAGATAAAGACTCAAGAACATCTAAGGTACCCATAAAGAAGAACAAGTCAGGAAGGTTTTTCTCCCCTGGATATGAAGACTTAAAACAGTGTAGTATTGGAACAGAATACAGTGTGCTATGATGAGTCCAGGAATTTATGTACATCTGATTTTTTATGAACATGGCATTATGGAACAGTGGAAGAAAGTTTTGGTGTGAAGCAAAACAGCTTCTAGAACTAAAACATACCATAGAAGACTATTTTCATAACTTTGAGATTGAGAAATATTTTTTGAGCATGAAATAAATGGAATGCAATAATCTTAAATCTTGATCAATTGGGCAATATTAAAATAATTTTTTGTCATCAAAAGAAACTATTAAAAGATGAAAAGCCAATGGAAAAGGTGGAATACAGTATTTGTCATATGTATAACTAACAAATACCTGAGGCATTCAAAACCTAGAAATAAAAGAACAATCCAGATGAAAAGTGGACAAGAAATTCGAATACAGAATTCAGAAAAGAGAGTGTGCAAATGGTCAATAAACATATGAACAGATGATCAATCTCATTAGCTATCAGAAAAATGCAAATTAAGACTATACACCTATCAAAATGATTAACAGTGAAAGGTCTGTTAATATCAAGTGTTATAAAGACATAGAATAAAAGGAACTCCAACACATTGATAGTAGAAATTCCAATTGATAAACCCCTTTGGGAAAGTTCATTGTCTCGTAAGAATGAAGGTATATATACTAAAATCTAATAATTCTCTTAAATATGTCCCTACAGAGACATGCATGTGTGATCCAGGAGAAGTATAGATAAATGTTCATGACAGCATTACTTGAACTATCAAAAGTTAGCAATAATCCATATTCTATCAATATTGGAATGGACAAAATATCGTAGTGTAACCATATAATGAAGGGATTGGCAAACTTTTCCTATAAAGGATTAGATATCAAATATTTTCATCCTTCTGAGCTACCTGATCTCTGTCAAAAGTAGTCAATTCTGACATTTTCAGCCATAAACAATGAAAAAACATGGTAAATGAAAAAACATGGTTGTGTTCCAATAAAACTTTATTTACAAAAACAAGTAATAGGGTAGATTTGGCATTCGGGCCATATTTTCCCTGATGTAGTTGACAGCAGTGCAAGTGAATTATAGTTCTATAGAAAACAGAAGGGGCATGAGAGTGACTTGGGGTGCTGGCAATATTTAACCTTCTGAATGATTTTTAATCTGGTGTTCATATTGTAATAACTTGCTAATCTGTACACTTATGTTTACATCTCTGTATACATAACATTGATAGGTAGTCTTTTTGTTAAAGACTGAATTACTCTTTAAATGCCCATCAGTTAATGAGTTGAAGCCCAGAGGAGGTAGAGGTAACTGGGAGTCCACACATGAAGGAGAAGAGATCTAGACTTAGAGCTTAAAGAGAAACTAAATGAGTACTCCCATTCATGAAAAAGTGGGAGGAAGAAGTAGTTACTATTGTCAAGGCTGCTTCATGCCAACCTGGACAACCAGGATGCTGTGAAATAGCTGACAAAGCCTGATAATCGGGACCTTGCAAAGTGCCCTCAGAATGAATGAACTATGGTGGCACTGATGGTGAACACCCAAGGTGCCCCTTGAAATCCTGATTCTGGAATATGTCTAGAATCATTAAACTACTCTACAGAGAGAAAGGAGGGCACAAAGGGAGCAAGGAGGAAAAGAACAGATTCTTATAGGGAGCATACAAACTGGATTCCAAGTATCCTAACTGGATACATTTGGGCAAAGTAGGACAGCCAACTGATTCAGTCAGGAAATTAGCTTAATTGAGAAGGAAGGAAGGAAGGAGAGAGAGAGAAAGGAGAAAAATAAAAGAAAAATGTAAAAAATAAATCCTTAAAAGTTAGACAAATCAATATTATTTTTTAAGTAAAACAATAAATTTAAAAACAAAAATGACAGATTTGATCCAATGGAAGGGAAAATAAAAGAGAACCATCCATTCTTCAAATATTTATCGAATATTGAATATCTATTATCAGACACTTGTTCCAGGTGCTAGAAATGTAACCATGAATAAAACAGAGAAGTCTACTACTACTGACTTGTAGTGAGGGAGAAAGTCAAGACTGAAGGGAAGAAAGGAAGAAAGGAAAGAAAAAAGGAAAGAAGGAGGGAGAAAGGGAGGGAGAGAGGAGGGGAAGGAAGGAAGGAAGGAAGGAAATTAAATATTTCATATAGTAGGAAGAGTTATGAAGAGAAATAAAGGAAAAAAAAAAGTGATGAGAGAGGTATCCCCAGATAAGGGTTTAAGAAAAGGTCTCCCCCCACCCAAAAAAAAAAAGAAAGAAAAGGTTTCCCTGAGACAGTGACATGAGAAATGACCAGAACAAAGGAAGAAAGCAAGCCAAAGGTAAATCTGGAAAAGAAAAGCGTGACCCACACCAAAATCTTCAAAGGATAATGTAAAATCTAGAATATATAAATAGCGATCTGGAGTACCATGCAAAATCACATCAGAAAACTAAAAAGATAAAAAATATGAAAAGGAAGATACAAAACAGAAGGATAGACCCAGAAACTTTACATCTGCCTAATAAGAATTCCAGAAGATTATGAAGGTAATGACAAAAAAATCAATTTTTAAAATAGGTTTTTAACTGAGAATTTCTGGAATTTATAAGAATCATGGGGCTTACATTGAAAGAACGTGCTGAGTATTAAAGAGAATAAATCTAAATAAACCTAAAATAAACACATACTGATCAATTCCTAACATATTCAGGAAAAGTGGTGAGGGAGGGAAGGAGAGAGAATCTCTATTAAAAGTAGCTCCTCTGGGGTCACATGGGTTGCTCAATTAAGCATCCAACTCTTGATTTGGCTCAGGTCATGAACTCAGGGCCCTGGGACTGAGCCCTTGTCAGTCTCCACACTCAGCATAGAGTCTTCTTGAAATGTTCTCTCTCTCTCTCTCTCTCTCTTCCTCTGCTCCTCCCCACACTCATGTTTTCTATCTCTCTCTAAAATAAATAAATCTTAAAAAAAAAAAAACACCAAGTAGCTCTTCTGAACAAAAAATGGAATCAAAAGCACTAGGAAGGGAAATACCTATATAAATGACCAAATTAGTTTTTTTAAAATAATCAAATAAGGGTTTATAGAAATTGAAAATACCACCAAAAATATTAAAAGGTCAGTGGATATATTAAACAACAGATTTTATATAACTGAACAAAGAACTAGAAAACTATAAAAAGATTTGAATAAATACCCAATACACAAAATTGACAGAAAAAAAGTGAAAATAAAATTGAGATAAATAAAAAAGAAAGAGAGATAGTCTAGTATGCATTTACTCGGATTTCCAGAAGGAGAACATCAAGATAAAAAATAGGAATTAAAAAGCAAAGGATCAAAATGATGTCAGAATGACTAGGAATTTTTGAGAAATTCAGAAGTGACTCTTAAGATTCAGGAAATCTAACACAGTCTAAATATTATGATGAAAGGGAAATTCACATTTTTTTAAGAGCCAGAAATACAAGAAACAATAATGGAAGAAATAACAGATGTAACTCTAGTGACAAAGGATATCAGGAAATAGTGGAAAAAATATCATCAAAGTTGACAGGATAAAATAACTGTCAACTTAGGACGGTATACCTAGTGAAACAACCTTTCATGAATGAGGGAAAAATAGTGACATATTCAGGAAAAGTGAAACCAAGCCAAAACCAAAACCAAAACAAATGAATAAAATATACACAAGGGTGTATCATCAATAGGCAATTACTAAAAGTATGTGCTATGGACTGACCTATGTCCCCACAAAATTCATATACTGTAGCCCTAATCCCCAGTGTCACTGTAATTTTAGCCCTATTTTACAAATGAGGACTTCAGAGAGGTAACGTGCCTTAAACAATGTGACTGGCAAACAGGAAGTCAGGACCATAAGCAGAGAAATGTCTGGAGCCCAAGTCTTCCGTGTTAATGCCCATGTGACACTGAAAGTAAAATTGAAAGCAAACACAGAAAATTGGGAAGAAAATATTAAAGCACAAGGAAAACTAACACAGAGAATTTCAACAACACTCCATAGACCAACTGTAACTAACAGACATACGCAGAACTCTCTACCCAACAGAATGCATATTTTTCACAACTACACATGAAACATTTCCCAGGAGACACCATGTAAGAGGCCACTAAACTAGTCTTAATAAAGTTAAAAAGACTGAAATCATACAAAGTATCTTTTCTAATCATAATGGGTTGAAACTAGAAGTCAGGAGCTAATGGAAAACTCAAAAGTTCACAAGTTTGTGGAAATTAAATACCACAATTTTTTTTTTAAGATTTAATGTATTCATTTGAGAGAGAGAGACAAAGAGAGCATGAAAGGGGCAGGGTTGGGGGAAAGAAGCACATGGAGAAGGAGAAGCAGACTCCCTGCTGAGCAGGAGCCTGATCAGGACCCGAGCTAAAGACAGGCATTTAACAAGCTGAGCCAGCCAGGGCTCCTAAATAACACATTCTTAAACAACCAATGAGTCAAAGAAGAAATTAGAAGGGAAATTAGAAAATATCTCCAGAAAAATTAAAATGAAAACACAATATACCAAAATTCCTGGGATGCAGTGAAAGTAGGGCTAAAAGGGAATATATAGCAATAAACACACCCATTAAAAGAAAAAAGATCTCAAAACAACAACATAAGTTAGCACTTTAAGAACTAGAAAAATAAAAACCATACTAGAAAACTAAGACCATACATAGCACTATGGGTTTAGTTTGTTCTTTAAACTAAGCCCATAGTGCTATGTATGGTCTGAGTATTTGTGTCTCATCAAAGCTCACAGGTTGGAACCCTAATGCCCAGTGTGATGGTGTTAGGAGGTGGGGTTTTGGGGAGGTGATTAGGTTATAAGGGCAGTGCCCTAATGAATAGTATTAGTGCCCTCATGAATGAGGCTTGGGGAAGCTCCCTTGTTCCTTTTCCCATGTGAGGATACAATGAGAAGTCTACAACCTAGAAGAAAACCCTCATCAGACCATGCTGGCATACTGATCCTCAGCCTCCAGAGCTCTGAGAAATAAATGTTCTTTCACTGAGAAGCCACTTACTTCGTGGTATTTTTGTTACAGCAGCTGGAATGGACTGAGCCAGAATATGTCAAAAGCCTTAATACCAACCCAGAAATTTTACTTGCTGCTTGAAATGTGAACATATATGTTCTTATTATTGCTTATTTGTGTTTACTTTGTATACATAGAATTTTTTTTAACAGAAATATAAACAAACAAAATAAACATAAACAAATGTAAAGAAGATACTATTTCAGTT
>LNAC01001589.1:2581-96625 GCA_002007465.1 Ailurus styani
AAAAGCAAAGTTGGTGGNGCTAAAGCAGTAATCAATCATCTTCCAAGAAACAAGAGCCCAGGGCCAGATGGCTTCCCAGGGGAATTCTACCAAACATTTAAAGAAGAATTAATACCTATTGTCCTGAAACTGTTCCAAAAAATAGAAATGGAAGGAAAACTTCCAAACTCGTTTTATGAGGCCAGCATGACCTTCATCCCAAAACCAAAGACCCCATCAAAAAGGGGGATTACAGACTAATATCCCTGATGAACACAGATGAAAAAATTCTCACCAAAATATAGCCAATAGGATCCAACAGAACATTAAAAGGATTATTCACCATGACCCAGTGGGATTCATCCCTGGGCTGCAAGGTTGGTTCAACATCCACAAATCAATCAATGTGATACAATACATTAATAAAAGAAAGAACAAGCACCGTATGATACCCTCAATAGATACTGAAAAAGCATTTGTCAAAGTACAGCATCCTTTCTTGATCAAAACTCTTTACAATGTAGGGATAGAGGGTACATATCAAAATACCATAAATTTTTTTCAAAGAAATGGAAAAATAATTCTAAAATTTATATGGAACTAGAAAAGACCCCAAATAGCCAGAGGAATGTTGAAAAAGAAAACCAAAGCTGGTGGCATCACAATTCCAGACTTTAAGCTCTATTACAAAGCTGTAGTCATCAAGTATTGTACCAGCACAAAAACAGACACATAGATCAATGGAACAGAATAGAGAGCCCAGAAATGGACCCTCAACTCTGTGGTGAACTAATCTTGACAAAGGAGGAAAGAATCTCCAGTGGAAAAAAAGACAGTCTCTTCAACAAATGATGCTGGAGAAATTGGACAGCTACATGCAGAATAATGAAACTGGACCACTTCCTTACCCCACACATAAAAATAGACTCAAAATGGATGAAAGACCTCAATGTGAGAAAGGAATCCATCAAAATCCTTCCTAGACACATCACCAAAGGCAAGGGAAGCAAGGGCAAAAATGAACTATTGGGACTTCCTCAAGGTAAAAAGCTTTTGCACAGCAAAGGAAACAGTCACCAAAACCAAAAGACAACTGACAGAATGGGAGAAGAAATTTGCAAACGACATATCAGATAAAGGGCTAGTATCCAAAATCTATAAAGAACTTTTCAAACTGAACACCCAAAGAACAAATAATCCAATCAAGAAATGGGCAGAAGACATGAACAGACATTTCTGCAAAGAAGACACCAAAATGCCAACAGACACATGAAAAAGTGCTCAACATCACTTGGCATCAGGGAAATAAAAATCAAAACCACAGTGAGATACCACCTCACACCAGTCAGAATGGCTAAAATTAACAAATCAGGAAACAGCAGATGTTGTTGAGGATGCAGAGAAAGGGGAACCCTCCTACACTGCTGGTGGGAATGCAAGTTGGTGTAGCCACTGTGGAAACCAGTATGGTTCCTTAAAAAGCTGAAAATAGAGCTACCTTACAACCCAGCAATTGCATCGCTGGGTCTTTACCCTAAAGATACGAATGTAGTGATCCAAAAGGGCATGTGCACCCGAATGTTTACAGCAGCAATGTCCACAATAGCCAAATTATGGATATAGCCTACATGTCCATCAACAGATGAATGGATAAAGAAGATGTGGTATATATACAATGGAATACTATGCAGCTATCGAAAAAAGAAATCTTGCCATTTGCAATGACGTGGATGGAACTAGAGGTTATTATGCTAAGCAAAATAAGTCAACCTGAGAAAGACAATTATCAGTTGATCTCTCTGATATCAGGAATTTGAGAGGCAGGATAGGACGTTGTGGGGGGAAAGGAGGGAAAAAGATGAAACAAGATGGGACCAGGGAGGGAGAAAAACCATAAGAGACTCCTAATCTCAGGAAAAAAACTGAGGGTTACTGGAGAGGGGCGGAATAGGATGGCTGGGTTATGGACATCAGGGAGGGTATGTGCTGTGCTAAGACCTGTGAATTGTGTAAGAATGATGATTCATTAACCTGTACCCTGAAGCAAATAATATATTATATGTTAATAAAATAAAAAAAGGTATGGGAAACTTGGTTAAACTGGTATTTGTCCTTTCTCAGGTAATAGAAAATATATATTTGCCAATGTACAAATACACTCTGATCATTGCTTATCCTAGATTATAATTTCACATATTTCTCTCATTTCTGTTTCGATTGACACTGTGTAAGTGGGTATTTTTTTTTATAAATAAAAGGTCTATGTAAGATACAAATGAAAAAATATTTGCTTGTGTTCCTGGCTCAGTCTGCTGCTCATTGGCCGTGAGATCTTGGACAGTCACTTCCCTTCTCTGGACCTCACTGTTCTCATCTGTAAGGTGGGATTATACCAGACTTATCCCTTAGTGGCATTGGAGGGTGAAATGAAATCCCAGGGATAAAGCCACAGCCTTTGCAGAACAGCTTGACAGCCCTCATAAGCCCGGCTGCCACTTTCTATCTGAGCATTCTCAGAGTTATTCCATTATATATATTGCCCTGTCACTTACTAAGAAATGAATTTTGAAATATTTCAGTCACTCAAGAAGAGTTAAAGACTAAGGCAACAAATATCCACGTGTATACACCTTTCGCTTAAGAAATAGAATTCAACCAGTATGTCAAAGCCTCTGCTTCCCTTCTTACATATGCTCCTTTTTCTTCTCCACTCCTAACTACTGTCCTGAACATGACCTTCAGCATGATCATTTATTAGGTACATTATTATCATCTTACTATTATTTATTGTTGACATCTATTTATTACATGTCAATTTCTCTGAACAATATGTGGTATGTTTTAAAACTTTATATACATGCAGTCATCCCTAGTGAATCCTTCAACACCCTGCTCTTTTTTTTTCTTTCTAAACACTTTGTGAGGGGCATCTGTGTTGATAAGTGTAGTTTAAATTCATTTTCATGGCTATATAGTATTCCTTTGCATTAGTGTTCCTCCCCCCCCACTCTCTCACTTAACATCCATCATGATTATCTTTTCATGTCTACATGGTTGTTTCATTCTTTAAATGGCTACATTAAAATATAAACACATATTATTATTATCTTTTTTGTAGGCTCTATACCCAACTTGGGGCTTAAACTCACAATCCCAAGATCAAGAGTTGTGTGTTCCACTGAGTAAGTCAGCTGGGTGCCCCTAAACATATATATTATTGAACTAATCTCTCATTGATTAATATTTAGATTGTTGTCATTCTCCTTCCAAATAACACTGAAATATCTTTGGTGACTCTATCCAGCTAATTTTTTAGGAGAGTGTCTTAGAAGTTGCACTGATCATCCAAACAATTTTTGTATTTAAAATTTTGATTGACAATGAGAAAGTACCTTCTAGAATAACCTGAACCTATGTACCCTGCTGCCAACTCCACCCGAGAGTGCTCTTTCTCTCCAGTTTTATCAATATCTTGCTTTCGGTGACTTTCAACTGAACCATATAGGTTAGAATGTGGGGCAGCTGGACCCAGGCATGGTGTGCTTCTAGAGAGCCCTTCTAAAGGGTTCAAGGTGCTCTCTGGCTTTCCCTAGTTGCTGCTGAAGTCTGCTGAGCAGGGAGCCTGATGCGGGGCTTGATCCCAGGACCCTGGGACCATGACCTGAGCTGAAGGCAGATACTTAACCCATTGAGCCACCCAAGTGCTCCCAGGAAGCCCACTTTAGGATGCTTCACTGGTCTGCCTCACAACGGCTTGAGTTTAGGTAACAGATTAGGCCAGCGATCAGTGACCAATGAAGGCTAGGAAGAGCATGTGGTTGCAAAAGGTTCAGAGCAAAGGGTGCTCCATCTAAACTGCTCCAGATTTCTAGGTCAATGGGCTGTGTGGTCATGTCCCAAAGCAGAGGGACAGCTATGGTTGTGAAACCCACTGGGATGGCACAGAGCGTTCATAATACGAAGTACTGTTGGAGAGAGCATAAGTCTGGAGACTAATGTGTCCCATTTCCGGGCGGTGGGTTACATGATTGTAGAAGCCCACAATGAAATCCATGCAAGGTTCAAAGGGATGAGATGAAGTCACTGGTGAATAACCCAGAGAATAACTTGGCAAGAATGTTCAAAAGTATTAAGTACATCTCTCCTTTGACTCAATAAGCTCACTTCAGGGAATTTATCCTGCAGAGAGATGTTTGCCCACGTGCAAAATGACGTCTGTGCAAGGTTCAGCAATGCCAGCCTGTTTGTAGCAGCAAAAGTCTCCAGGCAAATCAACTATCCAGGTTAAATCAATTATGGACCATCCAGACAGAGTGCCATGCAGTGGCAAGAGGAGAATGGGGAAGCTCTCTGTGGCCCAAAGAGGAGAGACGACCAGTTTCTGTTCTACTAAAAAACAATGTGTGTGGAGTTGGCTACCTTTTGTGTAAAAATGGGGAGAGAAAGAAGGCTTTACGTGTTTGCCTTTGCTACTGTGTGCATAAAGAAACTTGGAGATGGGATGGGGAAGGAGACAAACCATAAGAGACTCCTAATCTCACAAAACAAATTGAGGGTTACTGCGGGGTGGGAGGGTAGGGATAGGGTGGATGGGTTATGGACATTGGGGAGGGTTTGTGCTTTGGTGAATGCTGTGAAAGATGTAAGCCTGATGATTCACAGACCTGTACCCCTTGGGCAAATAATAAAAATAAAATTAAAAAAAAAANGGGAGGGTAGGGATAGGGTGGATGGGTTATGGACATTGGGGAGGGTTTGTGCTTTGGTGAATGCTGTGAAAGATGTAAGCCTGATGATTCACAGACCTGTACCCCTGGGGCGAATAATAATAATAAAAAAAAGAAACTTGGAGAGGAGGCCCAAGAAACAAATTATGTTGGTGACAGGTGTGCTGGGACATTGGAAATGGGATGGGGTGTAAGGGCAGGAAGGAGAATTTTCACTCTATACCTTTTCATAGATACCTATTTGTGTATATATGTATGTGTGTGTATACATACACACATAGGTGTATGCATGTGTGCCTACATGAACAAAATATTACCTGTCCAAAAACCGTGTAACTGAAAAATAACAAAAAGAATGGCAGTAGCTGTGTGCCAACACAATTCAGTATCAAGTAAAAAAGAAATCGAGGGAGAATAGTGGATATAATAGGTCTCGTGTGAGTGGGAGGGATGGATTTGAACAAGGGGATGGGACTGCCTCCATGGAGCAGGACGGGGGCTAGGGGCTGCAGAGGCAATCAACTTCTCCAGGGGTGGGGAAACCCACTTTGCTGGAACAGGGAGTCCCCAAGGGACAACATGCAGTCTCCGCCTCTCTATTCTTCCCTTGCTTCCCAGGGAAATGAGGGACTATCTGGAGGCATTAGGGATGTCACTGATATCTAGTGCATCCTATTCCCAGGGCAGAACCTCTGGACTGAAAAGCCAGCAGTGGAGTCCTCTCTCTCTCTCCAGACTTCCCCGCTTGTCCACTTGTGCCAGGGAACCCCAAATCAAAGTCACTTGGGGAAGACAGACTATAGGTGTCCAGCTGTGGTCTGTAGCCCAGTTTTACCAGGAATTAAGCTGGCCCCACCTGACTCTTTGCATCTATTTGCCAGTAGGTTAAAATCAGAGGAGAGAATCAAGGAGGTAGGTGACCATCCCCCTCCTCCCTGCCTCCTGCTGACTAATTAGAGTCCAGAGTCTCAGGAGAATCTTCTACTGGCTCTCCCTGTCTTGTTTATTCTCCTCAGGTTAAGCACAGGTAACCTGGACCTCACATAGCCCATCATGCTCCCCTAGGGAGTACTGCTTTCTTAGTTACATCGGACAGTCCCTAGTGGTCCTCTACCTTTGGCAAAAAGGCTAGGAATCTTCCTAAACGGGTAGGCCATTAGCCACAGCTCAATCCCCAATCAGGATTTATACCAGATGAGTCCTTGGAAGTGATCAAATGATCAGATTTTTAAAAAAAGATTTTATTTATTTATTTATTTATTTATTTGAGAGAGAGAAAGCAAGCAGAGAGAGGGGCAAGAGCAGAGGGAGAGGCAGAGAATCTTACCAGACCCCGTGTCGAGCAAGGAGCCTGATGTGGGGCCAGATCTCAAGGCCCTGAGATCACGACCTGAACAGAAACCAAGAGCTGGATGCTTAATGGACTGAGCCACCCAGGCACCCCCTCAAATGATCAGACTTTGTGTTTTAAGTTGGCAGTAAATCATTTGGGGGTGGATGGGTAGTACTTTAAAGATGTAAAAATCAGGTCATGAAAGCACTGCCTAAAACACACCAGTAGCTTCCCACCATGCTGAGAATAATACCAAAACTCCCTTCAGTGAGCTACAAGGCCTTTTAGATTACAGGCTTTGGACCTTCTCCAAAACCACCCGTTCCCCCCAGCCCCCAACTACAGTGGTATGACCACACACACTTTTTTTTCCTGCTCCTTAAACCTTCCAAATTCTTCTCATGTCTCAGGGCCTTTGCATGTGCTGTTCCCTCTGCCTCAAATTCTCTCGTGTGTTATCTTTGTTTGGCTGGCTGCCTCTGGTCATTCAGGTCTCAGCTTATCTTCTCTAAGACACCCCTCCATCACTTCCTATCTCATTTTCCTCATAGTGCTTACTACAGACAGAATTCCTGATGATGTGTTTCCTTGTTCATTGTCTGTCTCCACGAGATGGTCCATACCCAAGGAGCAGGAACAAAGTTGGGACAGGCAATACATCTTTAATTTTTGGATTCCTGCAGTGCCCATTTGGTAGCCAAAGAATATGGAGGGGAGGGGACAAGAGAAAATATGCCTTGGAGCATTTAGCAAGTACTTAGGAGTTGATGAAATTTCCTCCAAATCCAGAAATTCTAGAATTCTGAATGTGGCTGTTCATGGGTGGTGGAGAGAAGGGTGCAGACATGACTAACAGAAGGTAAGTATACAGGGGTCATCCTGGTGAAGGCTACATGGTCCAGTCCTCAGCCTTCTTATAGATCAGCTGTCTTAAGCTCCTTCCTTTTCACCCAATTTTCTCCTCAAGACAAATATGGACATATTTTTATTCCTGTCCTCCTTCCACCTGGACATGGGTTAACTGGCAAGGAAATGGGTGGCAGGAAAGAGGGAGGAGGCTGGGATCATTGACTAACCATCTGTGACTCAACACCTCCTTCATGAGGGCACAGGAAAAAAGGGAAATTGAGTCCCAGAAGCAAAGCCCTACTGCATTCTCCCCTAGACAGTTCACCCTCAGAGGAAGGAGAGCCAGGAGAATTCTCCCAATATGGGATAAACCTAACCAGGATCTAGCAACATCAGCCTTAGACATCCATCACTCTGAAAAAAAGTCATCAAAGGTGATTATTTACTGGGTGCTGCATTTTTGCAGACAGAGCTTGGGAAATGTCTAAGGCAGGCCAGACCCTACAGGCAATCAGGTACCAGTGTTGAATGGGGAGTCGGATGAGTTCAGTTTTTCATTTTTACAATGCACCAAAGAACCTCAGTCCCATCATGAGAGAAGTAAAGACGGCAAGTTGTATCTTAAAAAGACATTTTTAGATATCCCTTTATTCCCAAAGCCATGGTTACGAAAACTTGCTTCTTTCCCAGATTTTGCTTTGTAACTGCAGCCCGTTCTCTCCACAGTGGCCAGAGGGATCTTTCCAAACCATCCCCCTTCCCAGGGCCAGTGGTCCTCCCTGCATTTATTCCCTTGACTCACGACACTGGCAAAGAGATAAGTCATAGCGTTAATCACACTATCATACTTGTCTGGCTTCTTTCTTATCTTCCCCACTGGAAGTAAGTTTCCAGAGGAGAGTGAACCTGCCTTACTCATCACTACCTTCCTAGGACTTATCCCACGCTGATGGACCTGACACACAGTAGGTCCCCCACAAATATCTCTCCTGGTTGAGAGCAAATTCGTTGTGTTAGAGAAGTCCATGTTTTTAAGAGAGATTGAGGACTAGGAGACTACATTACTGGCTATCATAAAAGTGAATCCATGGTAAACTTAATCCTCAATAAACATGCTTTGGTTTGCAACATTTTGTCTGCAGAGAAGTTTTCTTTTTTTTTCTTTTTATTTATTTTGACAGAGAGAGATTACAAGTAGACAGAGAGGCAGGCAGAGAGAGAGAGAGAGAGAGAGAGAGAGAGGAGGAAGCAGGCTCCCTGCTGAGCAGAGAGCCCGATGCGTGCCTCGATCCCAGGACCCTGAGATCATGACCTGAGCCGAAGGCAGAGGCTTTAACCCACTGAGCCACCCAGGCGCCCAGCAGAGAAGTTTTAGGTGAATGCACACACCTAGTTCTAATTGCAAAACGTGATTCCATCTCTGCAAACAGAGAGCCTAAAGGCAGCCCATCCCCATAAATAGAAGCCCAACTGCTGAGTTTGCTAGATGCTGTCTTCATTCTGGCACTGCCCACCATGCCACGGTCACATGGATGGAGGAGATTTTGGACCACATTGAACTCCTGAGTCTGCTGCAGAAACTTCTTGGGGACTTGCAGCAGATGTTGAAAGGGCCAGCTTGTACAGGCAAGAAAAGACTCTTTCAGTGTCTTGGCTAGTAGAGTAATTATCTGATAATTGTCCTCTGTGAGCTGGCTTCATCCCCCACGAATGAGCCTCCTTTGTAACTCGTGTCGGGTTCAGAAAGCCTTGAAAATTCTTTTATGTCCAGTTACCTCTCATCAGAGCAGTGGCTGGGCAGTGCAGTCCTTTCCCCTGTGAATGAGCCCAGGAAGCTGTTGGCAAAGGGTGCCATACTGCCTCTGTACCTTTAACAAGCGGATTAACTGTGGCTGACACCGGTGCCAACTGATTAGCATTCAAACACTTCTCTCCCTTCCCACCTCCATCCCCGCCCACCAAACTCCATTCATGTCTTATGGTGCTGACTTTGTGATTTCTTGCCGGTGGTAGCGGGGAGGAGGAGAGATATAGGGTGCGATTTACTTGTGATTGCTTTGTGTACAGGAAAATCAGCGAGTCACTGGGAGCAGGCACGGCTGGGAGATAGAGGCACGAAACAGCTCAGAGAGGAACCCCAGGGTAGGAAATCTATCTCAAGTCAATTACCTATCTACTCGCAGAGACAAATGTAATACTTGGGAATGAATCCAGATGGTCCACAGGTGAGTTTAAAAGACATCATGAGTAAGTTTACAATGTCTCTTCACCTGTTTGCTCAGATTCCCAGACAAGAATAAAGAGCAGATCGGCATCCCGGCACGCTTATGGGGATGGGCTCAGGGGTAGGAAAGATGGGAAGATGGGCACACACAGGCTTGGGCACTGGTTTCACAACCAAATTGCTATGTGACCTTGAGCAAATTCCATCTCTTCCAAAGCCTTGGTTGCTGGCTTTGGGAACTGAGGGCAGTGATCTTTGCCTGGTCAACCTTAAAGAGGGAAAAAATTGAGGAAATTGGCAGGGGAGAGCGACGTGTACAACTGAGTTCTAAGATGCTTCATGCACTTTTTACAACTTTAAGACAAATCACTTTGTTACTTTTAAGAGATGAGGCCGCTTCTCTCGTTAGACAGAACCTGGACAACAGTGGCTTTATTTGCTGGGGCCAAATAAAACACGCTCATGGCTTCACCTGCGTCATTGAAATTTTTCTTTTCCTGAGAAGTGTCTATTTTTATCTTCATTTGAATGACAAGGAAATGCTGGTGAGTGGCAAAGCCATATTTGACGCAGGGCTGTCTGACCCCCAAACCCACGCCCCACTGAGACGGGGAATGAACTATATGTCTATTCCAGCTGGCCCTTGAATCCTGGCCGGGTTGCTTCCAGAGTGAATGCTGAGTACTGCCGGCGAATAAACTAGCACAGGATCTGCTCCAGCTATGAGCTCCCCAGAGACAAAGGAGGACAGCCACCATGCCCCATTGGTAGCAGAGAGCCAGGTGCTCCTCCTGAGGACTGGATAGTAGAGAAAAGTGAGAGAATAACCTTTTCAAGGGCAGAACAAAGGTAAGGGAGCTGGCTTAGCACACCCACTTTAGAGATGGGCAAACCAAGGCCTGAGGGGCAAAGGGGAAAGTTCTGGATCAGGAAAGTGAGGATTCCTCACTGACTCGCTCTAGGCACTTTGGTCAAAGTGTGTTCTCATCTCCGGGCCTCAGTTTTATCCTGTGTTATAATAGAATAGTTTTTTTTTTTCCAAATAAAAGCTTAAGTAGAATGATACTCTCTAACCACGCAGTAAAGAATTAACTCAGCAGGTTGGCCTGCACATTTTAAAGAAAGCTTTGGCCCTTGCACCCCCTCCTGGGAGAGGACTTCAAAACCTTTGGAATTACCCTGTCTGATAGGAGGGTCTTTATTTATGTGGAGGCATTGGGCCCCACCTGTTACCCTACACTAACAGCATGATTTGTGGGTGGTGACCTTGGGCTTGGCAACAGTTTGACCCCTAGGGGAACTGGAGACTAACATCAGCCACGTGGGTGGTTGGTCTTGCCTGTGTGGTCAAGTCCCAGTGGAAACTCTGGACACCGAAGCTCGGGAGTGCCTTCCTGGTTGACCATACTTTGTGGATGATACTCAGCACCTCAAGCTGAAATTCGGGGCTGTCCACAGGATTCTGCTGGGAGATGATAACTGGGAATGTATGCCTGACCTTTCCTGGACTCTGCTCTCTGTGCCTCTGCCCTTTGCTGACTTTAGTCTGGATCCTGTCACTGTAATAGAGCGGATCCCTGGGTTTGATGGCTTTTCTGAGTTCTGTGAGTTCTTCCAGCAAATTATTGAAACTGGTGGTAGCCTTAGGGAGAACTGAACCCCGAAATCAACCACAAATGGGATCATATTGACTGAATCAGGACAGGGGCAGGAGTCTGAGAGCTGCCCTCTGAGGCTTCCCCTTTCCTGAACCACCTTTGATGAGGATGATGGTGGTGGTGGTGGTGATGATGGGGGCTAATGGTGGTTAAGTGCCTGTCGCATGTCAGCTCCCGTAGTGAATGTTTTTACATAGATTATTTCATTTACTCCTCTCAACACTCTTGGCAGGTGGATCATATTATTACCCCCACTTTACAGAAGAGGACACTCAGATCCAAAGAAGTTTGGTCACTTGCCCAAAGCAACACAACTAGTAGCTGGTGGGGAGTGTCAGTGGAACATAATTTGTAAAGCGTCAGGGAAGATGGTTTCTCAATCCTTTCCAGATCTGATGTCTCATGGACACGTGGCTCTAAGGGACAATTTATCTTTGGGGGGCCGTGGCTGAGAATTCTGGAACTTGGGGGCAGAAATGGTTTCTGCTTACCCTCACTTCTCCGATCTCTCAGATGATTTCTTCCATGCCCGGTGGACACCTGCTACCTTCTAGGCCAGCTTCAAGGACTTGGGTGCCCAATAGAAGAAATCATTCCATTCTATTCCACCCATCTCCACCCCACCTATCCTATCCCATCTCACCCATATCATCTCACCCATCCCATCCCATCCAATCCCATCAGGTATTGAGCACATCTGGTGTTGGGAGGATACAAGGATACACAACACGTCATCTCTACCCTCAGCCTCCACAGGTCAAGGTTCTCACCAGGCAGATGAGCTCAGTGCATCCTGGGGAGAAGGCTGGCACCACCGAATGCCAAGCCTCAGGCTCCTCCATTCTTTAACTCCTGGTCCTTGATGTCTGCCTCTTGGAGTCCAGCCAGCCTCTGCCCAGAGCCTAACGAGCTCTTGCAGCCAACAAGAACAATGTCTCGGGTGTGTGTGGGCCTGCGGCCGAGGCAGCACACAGAGCATCCCTTCACTCCCAGGCCTGCCTGGTGGGCAGGTGGTGGGTGTGGGGCTTGGGGGAAGCGCCGGAGGGGGCGGATTTAACGGTCCTCAGAGTGGCCATTATCAGCCCCCTGAACAGCCGAGATTACACAGAGCGCCTCAGTATCCCGGCGCCCACCTGGCCCCCTTTGCCGGCACCGTGCCTGCACACCCTGGCCCTGGGCCATGTCCCTGGGGTGGGGAAAGGATGTGCTTTGATTTACTCAGCAGGCAACCCTGCCAAGGTTGGCTCAGCACACGTGGGGCTTGAGACGCAGAGAAAGAGACAGACGCAGAGAGATGAAGAAGGAAAGACAGGCATCGCCCTTATGAGCCAGAACCTCAGTTTCACTCACAACGCCACTGGTAAGTTTTACATAATGGCAACAACAGCTACACCTTTGAACCCTATAATGTGCTAAGTTGTTCACATGTGCCATCTCACTGAAGCCTCAGAAACACTCTATGATGCAGGGACTGTTTTCCCATTTCACAGATGGGAAAACTGAGGCTCGGTGAGGAAAATCTACTCCCCTAAGAACACACTGGAAGAGGGTGGTGGAACTGGGTTTCAAACCCCAGCCTGTCTGGCATAGGAGCCCCTTAATGTCTCACTTTACTGCATTTCAGGTGTTGTTCAACACATTCTAAATACAAGATCTTTTTAAAAAAATTTTTAATTAATTAATTTATTTATTCACTTATCTTCTTGGGGGGGAGGGACTGAGGGGGAAGGAGAGAGAGAGAATCTCATGCAGACTCCCTGCTGAGTGCGGAGCCCAACGTGGGGCTCGATCTCACGACCCTGAGATTGTGACCTGAGCCAAAACCAAGAGTCGGACGCTCAACTGATTGCACCACCCAGGCTCCCCAATACATGATCTTATTTAATTTTCTCAAGAGCAGTTCATAATTCATCCACGCCATGCAGTCACTCAACAATCGCTCACTGAGAACCCATGGAGGGCTCTGTCTGAGCACCGTGGAAGAGGATAGGAAATACGTTTGTGACAGTCTCTGTTCTCACAGTGGGTGGCCATGAAAGGGAGGACAGTGAACTCCAGAGCCCCTACATTTATCTCCCAGGCACCCACCCCTGTCTGAGGCTGGGGGATCAGGGGCAAGGAGTACCTAAGACATGTCCTTTACCTCCGCCAGGAGAGTCTGAGGTTTCTCCTTGGCATAAGACAACCAGAAGCAGTCTGGCCAAGTGATAAGACCACAGGACAAGAACTTGGGTCTCTTGTGTGCAACCCCCAAAGTGGGGAATGTCATGGAGACCATACTCAGAGTCTCTTGTCCGAAACACACCTTCTAATACCTCCTAAGCTTTGATTGGCATGTGGTGCATGGATAGAAAAGTCCACTCAATTGTAAGTGTACAGCTCCATGAACATTTTCAAATGGGACACAACGGTATCCCAGCAACCAGAACCAGTTAGCAAAATGTTGCGAGCTCATCCTTTCTATCATCCTCTCTATCTCTGGTCCCATACCCCTCAATGAGATCTTTTTATTTTTTTGCTTTCCATTGTTTGAGGCTTTATTTCGGCTGTTTATGAAATCACTGGATAATTACTCAACGTGTTCTCTCTTGTATCTGGCTTCTTTCAATCAATAAATTTGTGAGATTTATCTGTACTGTTCCATGTAGTGATGGTCCATTCCCTTTGTTATCACCGAAAACTATTCCACACTGCAATTTCCCCATTCTATTGCTTAGGGGCATCTGACCGGCTTCCAGTTTGGGGCCATTATGAACAGCACAACTGTGAACATTGTATTCTATGGTTTTTTGGTGCACACGTATACCTACTTCTGTTGGGTATATTCCTAGCTGAGTGCTGGCTGCCCAGTGTGGCATGTTCATCTTCAAAAGACTCTGCCAGAGATTTAGCACAGATCTTCCAATTTTGATGATAAATCTATCCAGCTGCTTTCCTACAATGCAGTAACTAGCAGACTGACAGAAACCTAATGTTGTTTATATAAATACTACTAATAATTACTATTTTTACTGCTGTTCTGTTGTTCCTACCCTCCAAGGACTTGGGAATGAAGGCACGTGCAAAGCACCAAATGAAGGGTTTGGATAAAAACCTGAACCAAGCGCATATCCAACGAGGCCAATCAGACAATATTCCGATACCAATTTCCATTTCCCAAGGGCCAACCGGCCACGTTTTGTCCTCATGTTGGTATCTGGATCATTAGTGGACACTTCATTACATCCTTGAATGGGGATTGCCTCTTTAACTGAGCATGAAATGAATCCAGGGGACTGGGCTGGACTGTAATGAGGTTTCAAGGTGGCCTGCCCACGGAGAGGGGCAGGAAGGTGGATGGGGGCAGGGAGTCCAGAGATGGGGAGGAACCACAAACATCCAGGAGACTCCAGCGAGGCCTTTTCCCATGACAGCCAGCCTTGAGCAATGAGGCATTAAGCTGGAGGTAATGCTTGCCCTCTCTGCCATCTTGACCCCCACTTGGGGGATAGAGAGCTGAAGGAGTGATCCCAAGATGACACTGGGTCCAGAATTTAAATCTCCAAGAGGTCTGACTTCACACCTTCACTCTGCAGGGCACTGGAAACATCTATAGCTTCTATTCTGCAAACTGGCCCTCTTGCTTTTTTGCTACCATGGCTTTGCTATATCTTCCACCAGGATTTCCAGTCCTTCCCTCCCTGACACACAGACACACACGGCACCAGGAACTGGGGTCAGCCCTCCACTGTGCATCGTCTGATTTGATCCCCTGGTATCAAGTGCCATGTTTGTGTCCATCTGATGGATAAGTAAACTGAGGTTCAAAAAAAATGAAATGATTATCCCAAAGCTTCTGAAAGCAGCTGTAGCATAAGCTGAAGTCTGCCTGAGTCTGGGACAAGTGTCTTTAACCACTTCTTGCATTCTTGGCCCTCTGGCACCTTCCCCCATGTTCTTCTTCCTGAGAACATTCTTTTCCTTCTCGGATGGCTTCTCTTCCCTCTTCTCCCACGTCTCTCCCTTCGTGCTCTAGGTTTCTAACACGGCAATGATAACTCATTGGCCACAGCTGGAACAACACTGGTGGGCGAGATAATACTATATTGATCTTCCCATAGTCGACTCTATTCCTTGTAGCGAGTGGAAGGAAGATTAATGCTGGGCCCTGGCGGATAGCAAACAGCATCTGTAAGGCAGCTTCTGTGACAGGCAGGATAACATGCTTTATTAGCCTTATGACAAGACAATGTTTTACCATAATTTTTGATCAGAGACTGGGCGATGTTAGCATCAAAATGCATTTGGGAGGCAGTCACACCGGGTAAGTAGCAGATGAAAAATACAGTCAGTGGCAGGGGCTGGTGGATTGGAGGTTGGGGTTAACCTCCACTTTCCAAAGGGACACAGGAAATGCAACGAAAGCTCAGATCTCCAAGCTATGAGGCCAGGGTTCCAATATTGCCCCTGGGATGACGTTGGCAATACCTCACGCCCCAGGTTTTTGCAAACATAAAAAGGTTCCCGACCCAGAAAGCCTTGGCTATCACATTCCCCCAGAACAGTGTATCTCAAAAGATCACTCACAGAAGAATCTTCTGGACTGACTTTTTAAATGAATTCCCAGGCTTCATCCCTGACCCAGTAAATTAGAATGGGGGGTGGGGGTGGGACCAAGGAGTCTGCACTTTTACCAAGTAACCCCAATGAATCCCACACCCACTGATGTTTGAGAACCACTGCGTTTGGGAGCGCTGAGCATGGAGAAAATGACATCGCATAATGTCCCTGCCACCGTGTCATTACGCTCATAAAACCTCACCAAACTGCATTATAGTTAATCATGTAATGTTTTTATAGCACTTTAGCAAGTACACTGCACCATCACATCCATTGCCCTAGAACAAACTCACTCTTGGCAGAGAAATGAAAGCTACCCTGCCCATTTGATAGAGAAGAATACTGAGGCTGGGTGAGGTCAGTGATACCAGCAAACACAGCGTCAGCATTGATTCCCCAGCCTTCCATCAAACACATCCTGCTCTCTTGGATTCTCCCTAGGCTAGGGATTCTTAACTTGGTGGTGGTGGGAGGTGCTTTTTTCCTGCAGGGGACATTTAGCAATATCTGGAGACATTTTTGGCTGTCACGACTAGGGTGAGGAGGGGGTGCTCCTGGCATGTAGTGGTTGGAGGCCAGGGGTGCTGCTCAACACCCAAAATGCATAGGATCACCTCAGCCACAAAGACCCACCCAACCTAAATATCAGTAGTACCAAGGTGGAGAAATCCTGACCTAAGCACCTGTGTCTTTCTCACACCCAGATTTTATTCTAAGTTCCCTGGGATGCTTCTGGAGAGTTCTTAGCACAAGGAGTTAATGATCAGATGAAGGTGTTTGGTCCCTCTGGATGGGAACTGTCAAGAAGACAAAGTAAATGCTGGAAGAGCCATTCAGGAAGCTAATTTAGTCATGGCATGACTTGGCCAGGCCACCCCTCCCCGCTGAGCCTCAGTTTCCTCTTAGGTAGGATGGGGGTGGAGGGATGCCACTAGACGGGATTCCTCCTATCACTTTAAAAGTGTTCTATGATCTAATTCTGTCTAATTTTCCCTTAATGCTGAGTGACCTCCTTTGGAAGGTGAGACAAGATCTGCGAGGCTGGCCCTCTGAAAGTCATTGTGCATTTTGGCCGATCCGTCTTCCCGCCTCATCAGCCAGATTTGCTCCACGTTAAAAAGGAACTCCCAAGGCAGAGAATGCTTTGGAAGGAAATTGGATTGGAATTTAATTGATGATCTGGGCGATATGCCACAGCTATTAAATTACCCTGAAAAGCCAACCAACCCATTGTTCTATACAGAGGCAACATGGCTTTGTTTGGATAATGCCATGTGTGTGAATTCACTTTCTTTCCCACTGGACCCACTGTGAGTAGAAGCGTCTCTTTGATGCCAGTGGGCCAGATGCAAGCCAACCCACATGATAGCCTTCATGTGCATCCTGGCTGGAATGGTCTTGAATTCACCAGTGCCTCCAAATCTAACTGCGCCTCTTACTCTTTCTGACCACCCTCCTTGTGGTCCTGGTGATGCCCCCTTTAATCTGACAATTCCACCCCCTGCCTTAAAACCTCTCCACAGGTCTCTGTCAGCTATGCTGGTGAGCACCAAATTCACTAATTTGGGGGCTACTGGGAGATGTGCCACAAAAAATAAGTTTGGATATACTTCCTTCTTTTGGACAATTACAATGCACACCTTCATGTAAAGGCACTGACATATCCCACAGCAAAGAGAAAATGTGCCCTGCTGGGTTGAAACCACATTTCCCAAATCATCTGCACATGAATTCCCTTTCTATATTCTGTTCATCCACATCTCACTTATTTATGTCTTGTAAAATAGGTTTCCACAGAATTTCCGTCTGGTAAACAGTGACCTGTATGTGGAAGTATAAAATCTTTGGCCTAGCATCCATGGAAATGCTCTTCATGCTATGGCCAGCTTCATGTCCTTGGTTCCAGCATTTACCCTATGGCCATTTCAAACTCCTTGACATTTCCTGCATCCCATGTTTTGGAAGGGCAGGCAGTAAAACACAGTGGTTACAACCAAGCCTGGAGCTTCTGAATCACTGAATCATATTTGTGCCATTTCCTAACAGTGAGAACTTCAAGAGTTAACAACCATGACCTCAGTCTCTTTACCTGTGAGATGGGTATAAGAATACCACCTCATAGGGAAGTTGTAAGAATTCAATGACCAGACATATGTAAAGAACCTAGAAATAGTTGACACTCAGTATATGTTAGCTCTTGATTTAATTATATGGTTATAACTTTGCATACACTAGTCCCTCTATTGTAGAGACCTACCCTCTTCTTGGCCATCTGGTCTAACTCTAGTCATTCCCAAATTTCTTGGCCCTAACTTCAGCCCTCTCTAGAGCCTTCTACACAATCCTTTGGAAGATAAGGACACTCCTTCTTCTGTTCTCCTGCAGCACCTTGCCTTCCTTTCTTTATTCATTCCATTTATTGAGCCTCTACTCTGTGCCTGCAACTCAAGGCATTGAGAACACAGTGGAAATGGGATTGACTTGGTCTCTGACCTCTTGGAGCTGAAAGTCTAGAAAGAAAGACAGGAAATAAAGAATGACACAGGAAATTAGCTGTATGCAGCCAGGAGGAGAGCCACAGGAGCACTTGCTGGGGCCCTGGTTTCTTGCTCTTAGCATCTTGATTTTCACTGACTTGAATTTTTTAAAGGTTTATTTATTTATTTGGGGGGGGTTAGGCAGAGGGAAAGGGAGAGAGAATCTCCAGCAGACCCCCACTGAGGGAGAAGCCCAATGTGGGACTCGATCCCATGACCCTGAGATAATGACCTGAGCCAAAATCAAGAATTGGAGACTTAACCGAGTCAGCCACCCAGACACCCCAGCAACTTGTTTTCAGGCACATCTTTCCCACTAGAGAGGGAACTCCTCGGGGGAGCTGGAGTGAGTGCCTGGAGAACAGAAGTCACATCGGAAATGTTTACTGAATGGGGAGAGGGCCTGGGAGCAGCCAAGCTTGGGAAGGACCCTCATCTCTCTGTCCCCCTTGACAAACACACCTGCCATCTACTGGGACATCTACCACTTGGAACCAACCATAAACCAAATCCCTTAAGGAAGGGAAGAGAGAATGGCCTGGTTTATTCTATTTGAAGTACTCAGAGTTCCCTGGGCCCTGGGTGCCTCTCAGAGCTCCATTTTTATTTCTTAAAGAAAATAATAAAGCAGGTTAGTGCTAAAGAAGATGAATAGGAACGGAGGCAGGCTAACTGGTGGTATGCAGCTCTCTGAGGTGCTTTCCTTGTCAGTTCCAGTGAGAGGGAGAGAGAAAAGACACGATTCTCCAAATAGCTCTTCTCTTTTTGGGGAATATGTAATCGTCTCAATTAAAACACAGACCAGAATATTTAATGGCACGGAAATTGATTTTGATGCTATTTAAATAATTTCCCCCAGAGAAAATGAGTATTACTTGGCCTAATTTTGATGGAAGCATTCATTTCCTTCCCAGCTCAGACCTTGCCTGCGTGAGGTTCTGTTCACACAAAGCAGATCTGAATTTGTGTCAGGCTCAGAGGACACTTCCAGGGGACTAGAAGGGGAAGGAGCCTTTGCCAAGGCCACTTGGGTCAACTGGAGAAGTGCCCAGGGTGCAGATTTAAAACTTGCCCCAAGGACACCATCCTCAGCTCCTCCCAGAGTGTTTCCATAGGACTGCTGTCCATGATGTCATTAAGAGTGGGGGCTAAGTGGAGGAGGGCTCAGGGATGTGTGGCTCTGTATGAGTCTCCCATCCCTAAAACACATCTGTGCAATATGAATGCTTCACACCCTGTAGGAAATACACGTTGGTTCTCTCTACATAGCCTTTTTTGAGAGAGGACACCAGAAAAGAAATGAGCCTGCATTTGCTACTCACTAGATGCTCTGCTAAGCTACTCCATAACAATCCTACATCAAAATCCCTTGACAAACGAAAATCCATGGGTTGAAAGCAAAGTTTGGCAAACTACAGCACACGAGCCAAATATGGCCCACCATATGTTATTATAAATAAAGTTTTATTGGTACACAGTCATATTTTTTCCTTTACATGTAGTCTCTGGCTGCTTTTATGCTGCAATGGCAGAGTTAAATACTTGTCTCAGAGACTGAATGGCCAGCAAAGTCTAAAATATTTACCATCTGGCCTTTTACAGAAAAAGTTTGCCAACTTCTGCTTTGAAGAATGAATATATGAAATTATAATTTTGGTAATGAAAAGAAAAAAAAAGGTAAAATATTGACAATTTCACATGGTTTAATCTAACGTCCCATTTTGGTGGTAAACCCCAGAGGTTATACAGTTCCTCTCATTAATCTTCATTTGTATTCATTTGGTAAACAGAACTAAAGCTCAGAGAGGTAAAGCCACCTGCCCAAGGTCATGCAGCTGGAGAGTGACAAGTTCAGGATACATAATCAGGAGCCCAACGCCAAGATAGCTGCTCTTCTTGCTCCCTGTGGCTCCTCCCAGGGAGCCCTGACAAATGCCTGTGCCCTGTTGTCCACCTCTGTGCCTTCAAATCCACCAAATATCAACACTTCCCCTTCAGTACTTGCCCTAGCAAATGCAGCCTCAGAGTCTGCCAAGAATCCAGAATTGGAATGGCCTTGAGTTTGTGTTGCTAACAGTAAATTTTGTGATTGGAATCCTTGATTTGAGAGGTGGCCAGAGGTCATCAGGGCTGACCCCCATTGAAGGGGTTGGAGTTAGCTAAAGAGCTGTGGAGGGTTTAAAATACAGGGAAGAGGTAACATAACTAGATTGGCCAAGGTCACTTTTTTTTTGTGGTTGGAGCTTGGAGATGGGCCAGGGTTGAAACAAAAAGACCAATGCAGGCGGGATATGGTGAGGCTTCGCTAGCAATGGAGATGGAAAGATATGATTTTGGAAAAATCTGCTTGAAGTCCAAAGGCCTTGGTACTGGACTGAATATGGAGAGGGGAGAGGTTGAAAGAGAGCAAGGTATAAGGATGATGCCATGGTTTCTGCCTGAGCAACCAGGTGGATAGCGGAGGGTTTCCTGGGATGGGAAATGCTGAGCAAGGACTAGTTTTGGGAGGAAGATCAAATTTATCATGCAGGTCAGAAAGGGGAAACTCTTTATCTTACTTGGCTGTTGGGAAGAAGAAGTGAAATAACATTTGTTCAGTGCCGAGCATATATCTATGTTCCTTAAATGCATGGTTAAAGAAGGTGGAAGTGGGCGCCTGGGTGGCTCAGTGGGTTAAAGCCTCTGCCTTCAGCTCAGGTCATGATCTCAGGGTCCTGGGATCAAGGCCCACATCGGGCTCTCTGCTCAGCAGGGAGCCTGCTTCCTCCTCTCTCTCTGCCTGCCTCTCTGCCTACTTGTGATCTCTCTCTGTCAAATAAATAAATAAAATCTTTTTAAAAAAAGGAAGGTGGAAGGGTATCAACAAAGGCAAAGGAAAGTGCCTTTTGGAGTCAGAGAGACCTGGATTCAAATTCAGAGTCTGCCACTTAGTCACTACCTGACTTTGGATTCCTTATTCCACTTATCTGAGTCTTGGTTCCTCATTGGATGGCATGGAGATGTGGAAGGGCAGTCACTGTATTAAGTGGTTGACATGCACATCTCCATTAACCCTCATCATGCCTTGGCAGGCAGGGGCAACTCCTACAAGCCTTGTGTTCCAGATAAGGGCAATGGGGCAGAGAGGAGATTGCACCTGCCCCGGTTACATAGTAGGCAGATGGAGCTGGACTTGGAATCCAAGCTGGTGAGCTCTGCAGCAATTCTGGTATCCTGGTAATGACAAGTTTTCTCAGTGGTTATGAGAGTGAGACCAAGAGGAGGGCTACTGTGGCATCTGGCACCAGTAGACCATGGGGCAGCTGAGTGGTATCAAGATTCCTTCCCAAAGGTGTTTAAAAGGAACCAGGGTTGTGTACCCCAGGAGGCTTCCTGGAGGAGGTGGTATTAGATCTGAAACTGAAAGACAGTCAAGCAGGGGAAGACTATGGGAAGAAGTGTAGGTTGGTGTGGAAACTCTGAAATACAAGATTAGTCATTTCGTAGACTTCAGAGGAACCAACGTTCTCTGTCTTGTGTCCAAACCATTCCCTCTTCCTTTTGATTGCTAGGACTAGAGGTCCTAGTCACCCCTACTGGTCTCTCTTTAGGGACTGAACTTTCTCATGATAAATAAGGTGTGTTTCACATCTTGGGCTTTCAGCTTCCCCCTATCAAACTGTGCACATGGTGGTCTTCCTTGTCTCTACTGGCTACCCTTTCTCACTCAGATTTTGGGCTCTTGGCTTAAACATCACCTCTGTAGCATTCTGGACTAGGTCAGTCCCCATGACATGCTCCCTGAGCTCCTCATGCTCTAATTATTTGCTCAACAACTGTCTTGTCCCCTGGGAAAGAAGCCCGAGAGTAGGAACGAGATCTGGTCCTACATATCTAGTACCAGCAGCTCTGAGACAGGCACATACTAAAGGCAAAATAAGTCCTTGAATAAAGGAATGAATGAATTTGCATACTGCATCCTGGCTCCTTTGCCTCATCTGGGTTAATGCCTTCCCCTTCCTTCCCCAGGTGTTTCTATAGCTTGCCATGAGCAGATGCATGGCTGAGTGGTATCTCTACTACAGATGTTCCTCCTCTCCCCCAGAAGGGTTGTGGATCCCTTTTTTAAAAAATTTTAAATATCCCCTATTTTACCCCTGACCACCAGGTTACTATACTGGACTTCCTCTTTCCTCTTTCCTACTCCTGTAACCCAGTTCCCCTCCCCCCTGAAGATAAGAGAATATCCAAAGTGTTTCACTAGGTTTTCGAGAACTTCCAGGGCCAAGTCAAACAGAGTTCTCCAATCTTATCTCCTGCAGACTCTGGGATTATTTAGGCTTGCTCTTAAGAGCCCACCCGGTCCAAGTTGACTTCTCTGGAACACCCAGACCTCTTTTGTCTGAACCACGTTTGAGGGGGACATTTTATCCTTGCTTTATCTATGTGGACCCCACCGTCTCTACTATAATTCTTTGAAAGTAGAGGCCTTATTTTGGCCAGCTTTGTATTCCGGTAGCACCTAGGGCCCTATGCTTAGTAGGCACATGCTACTTGTTTATAACCACTTGATCCATGGCTGTCTTCCCCATTCGATTGTAAATTTTGTGAGGGCGGGGACCTGATGCATCTTCACAGCCCCTGCTTCCCCATGCCTTGATTTGCCAGCCAAGAAGGAAAGCAAGTGAGAGCAGGGTCGCCTTGCAGGGGTGACCTCATGGGCTCCTCACCTTGACCTGCTCCTCAGATTGCCTTTCAAGGCAAAACTCTATTTTGAACATCATTACTGTGGAATGGGATATTTGCCCTCAATTCTGTCCAAGATTGTCAAGGACAGAAGGAGACACCAACAATCACTATCTTGCCTCTCTTGGCACTGGCTCATTTCATCCTCATATTCTAAACCTGACCTTAACCCTAAGCTCTTTTCTTCCTCGTGTTTGGGACAGAAATATCATTTTCTTCTCACTTCAGCCACCATGGTCCTATCTCAAGCCAAAAATCTGGAAGTGTTCTGTTTCTGCCCCCTCCATATGCAGTCAATCACAAGTTCACTTTCTTGACTTCACGGCTTCCTCCACCCGCTCATGGCCAACTGGCCCAAAACACCCACATCTCTTGCCCGGCTGATTCTGACAGCCTCCTCCCTGGCTGTCCTCATTCCAATCTCTCCCTCCTGAAAGATAATCCTTCCACGGAGGTTCTTCTAAAATTCAAGTATGTCCATATTACTCCTCTGCTTAAAATGCTTCAGAGTCTACCCTCAGAATCCGGTTTGACTCCTTCGAACATGGTGGGTGAGGCCCTTTAGACCAGGCTTGCATATATGGCCTCAACTCCCTCACTCCCCTCCCTACCTCAGAAACTTCACAATCCAATCATCCAATTATATGGAATCACATATAATTTTCCAGATAGGTGCAGTATAGACATAGTGTTTAGGAATATGGTCCAATATGCCTGAGTTTCCTTATTTAAAAATAGGAAAAAAACATATATATAGTAGTGCCTATTTCAGAAGGCTGTTGTAGCATAAACAAGATGCTTCACATACAGGTCTTAACACAGTGCCTCTTTCCTTGCTGGGAAGTGTGTTGCATTATCTGCTTTGGTTCACCCTCGAGCTTTGCCCACTTCTTCACCTGGTTAATTGCTAATGCCTTCTCTTCAGCTCCCAATTCAGGGGGCACGTCTTCCAGGAACGTTTTTTGGGTTCTTGGGGGGGGTCGATGATTCCCTGATCCCTGCTCACTTTGCACACTGTCCTGGGACTATTCGTGCCTCTGCCACGTGCCATGTGAATTAGGAGCTGCAGCTCTCTCCATCCTCGGTGCCTGGCACGGTGCCTGGCATAGGGGGTCATAGTCAGACAGCATCTGTTGGATGAATGGATATATAAACATCTTCTCTCCTTTGAGCCTGTGTGTATTTCAAGGTAAAGTGTGTATATTTTCCTGGTCCTCTCCGCCACCCCCCCGGCCCCATCCGGCCGCTCCCTACAGCTCTCCACCCAGACCTGGACAGAGTGGATGCTCACAAAAGACTTTTTAGCTTGACTGAATTGGAAATGACAGACTCATTCTGGGAGCCCTCGCATGGCCGTCTTGATGGGGAGAGAGGGCGGCTGGCAGGCAGGAGCATGCTGATAGAGGCAGCCAGAGTTGGTATAAGCCATTTATTCTCCTGAAAGAACTAAAGCTAATCTTTCATGAGCAGTCTGGTCGGACTCTCGTCTCTAATACAGATGCTATCAGGGTCTTAGATGTGATAAACTCCCCAGGGTTTCTATAAGACTCGAACGCTGCCTTTGAGTTAAATGCCTGTTCTCTTCCCAGTTCTAGCAGCTGCCTCCAGATCTGGGAGCTGCAGACACCTGACGGCAGGGAAAAGCCAGTCTCCCTGTAGGCTGGAGTCAGCAAGACAGGGGATGCTGAGCATCACCTGCTCCCTCTCCCCACAGCTGCCCCGCCTCCAGCTGCAGATGGAGCATAAACATTGCATCCTCAGAAGGACCTTCTGCAGCCACCTTAGGTTAAGGAAGTCTTTATCATCATTGATGGTGGGCTCCCTAAGTGTGGGATCCACGTGCATCCAGTCTACCTTTCTATCTTGGGTGCCAACATCATACCTTATATAGGAGCGCCTCAATAAATATCTACAGGCCAAGTTGCTGGATGGCAAGTAGGAGCCCCAGGAGACCCTGGGAAATCATTTCCACTTTCTGGCTGGCTTCCTCCCCTGGCAAGTGCGAGAGTTGAACGGGATTTTGTCGAGTTCCTTCCGGGTCCATTGTTGGTGAATTTACGGGAACGAGACCAGGAGGAAGGCATTTCATAGTGGGGGCTGCTCTTCTAAGATTTGCTGGGTGCATTCACCCGGGTCTGGGCTTCACAGCCTGGGCACTGCTGCCCTCTGGGCTGGATAATTCTTCCTGGTGGTTGCCTCCTGCTTTGTAGGATGCCGAGCAGTATCCCAGGCCTCGATCCCCTAGATTCTCGGAGCAACCTGATGACCCAGGTGGTGATGACCAAACTCGTCTCCAGACATTGTATAGGTCCCTTGGGGAGCAGAGTTGCTCCCCATCCCCATTGGGAACCCCTGACCTAGTCGGAGGGGGCCTGGATAATCATGTTAAGGGAGGACTTGGTCCTTTGCGTTTAACCAGAACCTTCCCTACAATGTTGGAGCATGATTCCCCTTGAAGGACTCTCAGTCAGTGACAAACTCCTTCCACCGCAGCGAGTCTCAGACTTGATCCGGCATCAGAATCATCTGGGAGGATCTCTTAGGACATAGACTGTTGGTCTCCACCCCAGAGTTTCTGATTCAGCAGTCTGGGCAGGAGCCGAGATTCTGCTTTTCTCGCAAGGTCCTGGGTGATGCTGAGGCTGCTGGTCCAGGGACCAGTACCCTGTGGCCACGGCTCCCAGTCCTGGAAGTGCCTGAGAGACTGCGTGCCCAGGCCACACTCCTTGACGTCAGCATCTCTGGGGTGGCACCCAGGATTTGGGTTTCTAAAGTCCCCAGGGGATTCCACTGTGTAGACAAGCCCTCTGCCCCATGGCCCAGAGCCCTGAGCACTTCTTCCGCATTCTCTACATCCATTTAAAATAAGTCTTTAACACAATTTTGTCCCCGGGAAAATGCTGGAATGGAGGAAACTTGCTTTTCCCCATATTGCCTTGGTTAGTTCATTCTTTCCTGTGTCCCCTCCAGCCATCAATACCCTGCCCCCCAACCTCGGCTTCCCGCCCTTCACCTGGTGTCTCAAATGGTTCCCTTTTTCTACACCTGGGTGCTCCTTCTCCATCCCTTTTTTTTCTTTGCTCATTTATCTTCCTGTCTTGCTTTGTGAGCAGGGAGGGCAGGAGAAGGATGATGAAAACAATAGGCATTTGCATGGGGAATTCTCTCACATGCTCTTACAACACTACAGATCTCGCAGATGGAATTTTACAAGGATTTATAAGTTACACGGTTCCTATTTGTCTGTCCTCCTGGATTGCAGGCTTCATGGGGACAGGGGTACTGTTATTTTGCTCTTGTTGGAGCCCAGGGTCCACATGGTCCTGCCCCGGTGGTGAATGAATACAGCAAGGGTGATCCAACATCTGCTACAGTTCACCGCCCACCCCACCCCCCTCTGGCTGCCTCTGGCCGGGTCCTTTGTGCCGGTGATTGTGGACATGGAAGCAACAGTCAATCCCAGGACTCTTTTCTCAGCAACTGTGGGCGCAGAAGTGTTGGTTTACCTGAAAAAGACAGGAACAGCCCTAATCCCCACTGTCTTGGCAAAAGTTATTCTCAAGGGTCACTAGTGATTTCTCAGGCTGGCCTCAAATACTGCATCTCAGCCCAGGCTTATGAAACCCACAGAAAGTCTTTCTCTTCCTTCTATGGGGGGACGGGAGGTTGGTGTTGGCCATCTTCTTCGGTTGGGGCTCCTCTTGGACTTTGAGATCCCAGACTGTCTGACATTTACTCATCGGAGGGGATTCTCTTCTCTCTCTCTCAGCCATTAAGGCCCCTGCAAGTGGGAAAGCTGCAGGGGATCAACAGAGATGTCCTCAAGCATTCATCAGGCTCAGAGGAGAGCAAAGGCAAGCGTGTAAATGCTGATACCTGAGCCTTAGCTGCAGAACGCCTCACATGCCTTCACACCCCTCGGGTGGGGAAAACAGGCAGTGGGAGAGAATTCTCAAGTGTTTTTGAGAACTGGTCTGCATGGCGCACCCCAGGCAGCCTCCATAGGAAAGCTCTCAACCAACTCGGGTGCACTGCAGAGCCAGAAGCCCTCGCTTTCTCACTGGCATTGAGCCGAGAAGACCAGGGAATAGAATTCTGAGGACAGGAGCCAGTCCATGAACACATAGCAGGAGACACCCACCTGCTGACAAGGAGCCCTGTAGGATGTCCCCCCGAGCTGGTGGCTGTCCACTATCTTAGCTCACTGGGCTCCTATTCCAGACTTCCTGCAGTATGACCCCTACCTACTTCTGACCCTCCTTTCCAAAGCCACCCGAGACAGTTCAGATGCTCAATTCTTCCTATCTACTGACAGTTGGGAGGGGAGATTAATGGAGATGCCACTGTCTTTGGAGAGTTCACTGTGTGCTCAGCCCTATTAGGTGCTTTATCACATGTGTTGTGTTTATTGGACGGATGCCCCTCCCTCCCTCCCTCCCTCCTTCCTTCTCTTAATTTTATTATTTTTTAAATTCCTAGCTATAGCCAGTGAGCATCCTTATGCATACGACTTTTGCTATGATCCAATCCATTCCCAAGCACAAATTCCCTGGAATGAAATTCTCTGGTCAAAGGGCATGAAGATTTTTACAGCTCTCACTGAGCAGAATTGCCATAATGCTTTCCTAAGGGGTCTTACCAATTACAAGACATCCAAGCTTACCAATGTTACAGTAACCTTGCCAGCATCCAGTGTTATTGGTTTAAGTGTTTTAAGCTAATTTAGTCCGTGTAATGTGGTCCCTCCAGGATACTTTCAGGTGCATTTACTTGACCTCTGTGAAGGATGAACCTTCCCCGTAAACTTTCTGCCTAGTGGCTCACATTGCTGGATTTTTAAATTATGTACTCTGTCCATTTGTATTTTGTGGTCCAGAACTTTCAATGATAACTTTGAATAAATGTCTTAAAGTTTTCATTATTGCTTATCCTAGCAGCCTTTTAATATAATTTTCCTGTAAAAATTTAATCCCGCAGAGAGATTGTATATCTCTCTCTAGGGACTGTGTATAGATCTGCACTTCACACATACACAAGAATCCAAGAACCAATTTTTGTCCCCTTGGGGAAAATATGCTCCTTGATAAGGCATACAAAGAACCAAATTCAGCTACATGCTTCTGCTAAGATGTAATGAACTAATGATCACAAACTAAATAATAATTCAGCTAAATAAACAAATGAAATTCAACAAATATTTTCTGGGCACCTATTGTGTATGAACAAAGAGCTAGTCACAGTGACTTCAGAAAAGGAGAAGCCAAGGACCCTACTGCCTTATTTATTTATTTATTTATTTATTTATTTATTTATTTATTTGACAGAGAGTGGGGGGAAGGGATGGGAAAGGGAGACACAGAATCTTAAGCAGGCTCCAGGCCAGTGTGGAGCCCCCAGACCGGGCTTGATCTCACAACCCCGAGATCACGACCTCAGCCAAAATCAAGAGTCAGATGCTTAACCCACTGAGCCACCTACGTGTCCCCACCCCCCACTGCTATTTTTAATGCAAATCGATGAGGAGGTTGGTTGGTCTGGGGATAGTAGAAACAAAAAACCAAACGGACAACACCACTAGCATCAGCGACAACAGCAAAGCAGATGAGAAGTCTGTGGGCAAATGTGTTTCGCTCAGGAGCAGGAGCTGTGCCAAGTGTTACACTGGAGGTGTCCTCCAGTAGAGAAGGCTGGTGGCCAAAGAGGGGCAGAGGTGCTGAAGGACCTGCTTCTCATCCCAGCTAGTAATTTACTTGACAGAAATTACAGCCAGCCATGTGATCTGGGCCAGCCATGTGAGCTCAGGTTCCAAATCTGGAAAATGGGGCAGATAGTAAAGACCCATCCCTCTGGGTAGGTATAAGGATTAAAGGATAGAGTGCTCCCTAAACTCTCAGAGTGCCTGGCCCAGAGTTCAGGCTCCAGGACCATTTGCTATTATTATTAATATCACTCTGTTAATTTTGAGAACGTTGTCTGCAGGCCATCAGATATTTGGGGTGCAGAATGGCTCTGCCACAAGATTTTTCAAGGATCTAAGGGAGAGTGTGACCCTCAGTTGCGAAACCAAACATAAGTACATACCTCACTTAAATGCTCAGTTATTATCCCCTTTCCAAGGTCCTTTTCTCATTTTTATTCTCAACCTAGTGCTCCTTAAACTTCAGTGTGTCCATGAGTCACTCGGGGATTTTGCTAAAATGCTGATTCTGATTCAGTAGGTCCGGGATGGGGTCCAAGAGTCTGCATTTCTAACTCATTCCCAAGGACTGCTGCTGCTGGTCTGCAGACCTTCCCCAGAGCGATGCTGCTCTCTGGGTTTTGATGGGGGTGGTGATCTCAGGACACTCAAGGTATCCCAGGAGAGGAAGAGGGAGATGGATTGCAGATCCCAAAGTGCCACCAGGGGCACAAGTGTCTGCACACAGGCAACCCCCTTTGTTAGAGCTGACAAGATATGAATGTATATTTCACACGCTGGCTGGGGGCTGCAAGTGTCGCTGGCCCTGGGGTGGGGTGAGGCTTTCGGCTCCACAAACGCCACGGAGCAGCTCTGTAATGACAGCCCCTCTTCAGGGGGTGCTGACTTCCTGCAGCCACTTTGCTGCCTTAGCAAGGATCGATCCAGTAGCCCTGAGACAAACCAGCAGGTGTCAGACCCCTATTTTACAGTGGAGGAAATGGAGTCTCGGGAAGACAAAGGGTGTGGGTCCGAAGTCTAATTGGTACAAGAGGCAGAGATGGGATTTGATTACAGAGCTGACTCCAAGCCTCTCTCCACCCCCACCCCAAGCTTGCAAAACAGTAATCCCTGACTCCCATGACTGGACCTGACTGCTGAGGACTGCCCTAGGATTTTCATGAGCCCCGGGATAGTCTCTGGGGATGCGGCGCTAAGGAAGAAGCATGAGGCAGTGATGGGGGTTTGCAGACCACTTAGCAGGGGCAGCTCTGAGTAGCAAGCTTCTGCTTCCCAGCTCTTTGCAAACACGCAGCAGGATACATCCTGTGGGGCTCTTGGCCTTAAAACCAGATTCTTTTGCATGTGCTCACCAATACCAAAGGAGCAAAATAGGGTTGTCATTTCATGCAAAATGAACTGAACCTTTGGTTTCCAACTCTGAAGACCACACCCCAGCTCCCACCACCCCATCTCCTTGGTAGAACCAGGAGGCAAATTGCTTCTCCAAAAGGGGCCTGAGACACATGAGCCAGAGTCAGACCTGTCCCACATCCTGGTCCCAGATCAAGTGTCTGATGGCTGTGCAACCTTGTGTGAGTTACTTTACCTCTCTGTTCTTCACTTTGTCCACTGTGAAAAAGAGGGAATGACAGTAGTCTAAATACCAAGGGTAGTTTCCACTTATTAACTATGTGGGTACCAGGTATTGTACTTCCTCAGTTAACCCTCACCTGATTCTAGGAGGCAGGAAAGACACCATCCCCACTTTACAGATGAGGACATGGTGACTTACGGAAGTAGCAGAGTGATGTCACAAGGGCCTCTGTCCAGCTACTGTGACTTGGCCTTGTCCATTCACTACATCCTGCGAATACATAGAGAAGTCTCTGTCTGGGTTGGTGCTCTGGGACAGAGGCACAGATGGAGCTCTGGTCTTCTTGATCAGAGTCGCGTGCCTAGGCGTGCTGGTCCGGAGGCCATTTGTATGACTGGCCCCATCCTAGGAGATCTGTGTGGATCATCTCCCTACCTAGTCATATGTGAGATTGGTACTCTATTTTCCCCATTTTATGGGAAATCGAAGCCTAGAGAAGGCGCATTGGTTTCCTGTGGCTGCTGTATCAATCTACCACCAAGTGGTTTAGAAGAACAGAAGTTGATTTTCCTGACATCCTAGAGGCCAGAAGTCCAAACTCCAGGTGTCAGCAGGACCATGCTCCTCCTGAAGCATGGACTCCAGGGAAGACCCTTCCTTGCCTCTGCAGCTTCTGATAGTGCCTGGCAAACCTTGGCATCCCTTGGCTTACAGATGCATAGTTCTGATTCCTGCTATGGTGCTAGGGGGGCTTTCTTCCCTGGGTACGTCTCCTGGATCTTCAAAACCACCCCATGAGGACACCAGTCTTTAGGGCCCATCCTAATTCCCTAGGACCTTGTCTTCACCAATCACCTCACCAAAGTCCTAATTTCCAAACGTGGTCACGTTCTGAGGTTCCAGGTAGACATGAATTTGTGAGGAGAGCAGATGACTGAGTCAGGAGAGGGAAGCGGGGTCTTGTTCGAGGGAGTTGCAGAGCTCAGACTTGAACACAGATTTGCTGCTCTTTGCTAGTCCACTAATAACATAATTGGGACCTCTCTATGTTCTTCAACAAATGCCCCTCACACACGTGGGTCTCATGCCACATGGCCAGGCAGTCATTGCACAGCATGTCATGAGCCTCTGGGCCCTTCCTACACTATGACAGAGATAACTCCACCTCTCCACCCTGACTACATAACCCAGCACACTCTGGATGCTTGCAAAGCCCTCCAGAGTCTGGAAAGCACTTTTGCACATGCCACCATGAGGACTGCCTTCCAACAATTACACGTGGTTCCCCATTTGTCTGATGGGAAAATTGAGACCCAGATGGCATCATGAAGAAAGGCATAGGAAAATGGGTTGCAAGTTCTAAAGTGCTGTACTAATGGAGAAGGTTATTAATAATCCTAATTAAGAGCAGCAACAATAAGGCAAACAGTCGCTACCTATTACAGATTCAGTTCTGTGCAATCAACATTTGCAGGCGCGGTGCTAAGTACTCAACAAATATTATCTCATTTAATTCAATTATCGGCAACAACCCAGGAGAAATATTGTGGGATTAATTGGCTCTGTTGTGAGGAGGAGAGTTAGCGGGTTTGAAACTTTGTCAGATGCTCTCGCGTCCTAGAAACATTTTTGTCTTCCTTTGGTAAGTAAAAGGGAAGAGGAAGACTGAAGCCAGAGGGGGAAAACTGGTCTTTCCCCTAGAGAGATATAAGAGGGTCTGCTTCTACCTTGTACTTGTCCAGATTAAAGACTGGCAGGTGTTGTGCTCAAAAAGCAATGTGACCCTCTCTCCTCCCTCTTTCTTCCTTCCTGCAAACAGGAGTGTTTGCTATATGCCAAATACCCAGGTTGGATTGTTGGGTTAGGGTTAGGAATATAGTGGGGAGCTGCCTGGCCCCAGTGGGTATTCTTTTCTATACAAGGAGGACACCTAGCTTATAAGGGTCTGATTTGCAATAGAATTTTCAGGTCCTTTGTGCAGAAATGAGTGCAGAATGCAGACCTGGTGTGGGAACCTCAGTTCTAGGAGAGTTTTGGGTCAATTATTAAGACTAAGGGAAATGAGCACTTAAGGGATTACTGTGCCATAAGAGGTCTCGACACCCTCGAGCAATCCCGTCTTGATGTATGTGTAATATAGTATGTAATTTCCATTAACAATTTTCATCTAACTACGTCTCGAGCAGGGAAGACAGAAGGGTAGCGCATTGTCTGCCTCGGTAAAAGGGTTTCACGTTCTCAACTAAGTGGAATATTTGCGGGACTCATTATCTTTGCCCTTTGCAGCAGGGATCAACGGTATAGAGGTTATAATAAGAATACGAATAACGGCAGTACTAGCAATAATAATGCTAGCAGTGGCAACAAAATAACAATAATCAGGGTGAAGAACTAGCAGGCATGGGAAAGTTGCCATGTCCCCATGTGGCACATAAAGACAGAGAGATTGAGAAGGGAAGTGACGCTCTCAAGGTCACATGCCAGCCAGTGATTGGTCTGTGAGGATGGACTCAGGAGTGTCCAGGTCCCAGAGGAGGTGGAAGGATCCTGCAGGAAGCCAGGACTGGGGCATTTCAAGGGCTGCCTGGGAACCCACTCTCCAGTTCCAGCAACAGCTTTGTCTCTAGCCTCTTACTCTCTCCCTTCCGACCCTACAGCAGCTCAGTTTTTCTAACGTCAGGCTTGAAGGTCCACGGAAATGGTGCCTGGGGAATTTGCAGAGCTACATCTTCTATGGGCAAGCAAAGGTTGCCATGGAAACCCTTCATCCCTTCCCAGACCTGCAGCCTGTTCTCCCTCCCGGGGCACTCCATCCCCCATCTCCTGCCACACTGGGGCAGAGCTGACCAGGCAGGGCGCAAGCGCACATTCTCCTTTGGAGGAAAACCTGCTTTTCAAGTCCATCCCATAAAATGTTGCCCAAATGATTATCTCTTTTCTGATTCAACATGTTATTCCATTGCTTAAAACCTGCCATGGCTCCCCAGTGCTGGAAGGACCGAGCCCCAGATGGGATGGGATTTAAGTTTTTTCTCTTCTCTATGATATGTAGCTGTACCCGAGCATTAAAATCCCATGCATCCATGGGCTCCAAAAGGCACCAGGACTGTCTTGTTCACCACTGCCTTTCCTGGTGTCTGGCACAGCTCCTGGCTCACACTAGGCACTCAGGAAGGAAAAAAAAACCAAACAAAAGAGGGAAGAGTGGAAAAATGTCAACTTCTACACTCAGCCTACCCTCTGCTTCCACCACTGATGAGGCAAATTGAAGTTCAACAACCTTCAAGGTTCCTCCTCCGAGACCAGGCAGGTCCACACTGCAACTCTTTCTGCCCAAATCCCACCCATACTTGGAAGCCATGCCCTCCTCCAAGACTTCCCAGATGTCCCATTAGAATGAATACTTCTTTATTCTAGAGCTCACCTTGATGAGCTGCCTGGGCCTAGAGCAAATTTCTCTTCTCCTCTGTAAATGCTTTGAGTTTTGGGACCCTGCTTTCTTCATCCCTCAGTCCCCGGTGGCCAGAACTTAACATCACAAGGTTAAGTTCATTTGCATCAAAAGTCACTGTGATTCCTCTTCACTGCTCTTCAGGAGGCAAGGCTCAGAGCTTCAACACCCATGCACTCCGGTAAGGGGCCATTCCCCATGATTTTTCTTCTCTGGGGAGTTTGAGGGTTGAGCAGACGAAGTCCTTTGTTGAAGCTCAGTGCTCTCCCCTCTTGTTGTAGTTGTTCTGTTTCCATATAATCTGTCCTCCGTGCACCAGCTAGTGATCCTTACAAACCTTAAACCATGACAGGATCAAGCCATTGTGCAAAAGCCTCCAGTGACTTCCTTCTCATCCCCTCTCTTGGTCTCTAAGACAATAGACTGCCTTATCTGGCTGATTTGGGCAAGCGACTCCCCTTCTCTGAGCCCTGGTGACATCTGTGAAGGCATCTCCACCCCTCATCCCCCCCCCCCACTCCCACAAAGAAGTCAGTTTTCCCTGAGCCTCTTAGGTATGTATGATGGTTGGTATCAGCGTGCACCGAACCCATTCCTTAACACACGAATAATCACGGCATCTCACTTTTAATAACCTCAAGGACGCCAAGCTCATTCCCGGTGCCTCCCCTGTGCCAAGACACGTGACATTCAAGCCTGTGACGTCGACAGAGAGTAACGCCAACCCGTAGCAGGAGGCAAAGGGGTTCCTCTTCAAATAAGATGGGAGCCTGAAAGCCCAAAAAGCTATTTTAAGAGAATTCTAGAAGTGTTTGTTTTTAAAATATCATGAAATGGTTATTACCAACCTTCTTTTCCCCCCTCCTGCCGTCTTTCCAAACAGGTGCAGTGAGATTAGTGGTAATTTAAAAAGCAGGATTGCCTCTGTGTCAATTTCTTGCTAATGAGCAAAACACGCCATGTAATTGCTATGTATTGAAGGAGGCAACAATGCATTTTCAGCGGCTGTTTAATATGCCGGGGCTCGGTTGAGCAGATGTTCTGAGACACGCTTTCCAAGACAGAGGAGTCAAGCCCAGAACAAGAAGGTGACGCTTCCCATTCCCTCTCCTCCATCCAGGGCAGGGCCCCTTGGAGGGCATAAGGCAGAACCGCATGCCCGTGATGTCGTCTGTGCTAGATTCCTGGAGGCCAAGCTGATGGTGGGGCTTGGAAACAGGCTGGGGCTGCAGTGGGAGAGTGGAGAGTCCCCTTTTCTTTATCATATGAGACACCAACCTCTGGACTATAACAAGGTCTTATATTTTGCCTGGACTTGCAATGAGCCAGGGATATCTCCCACTGGCTCTGTGATCCTTACACGTGACCTCAGCATCCCTGAAGGTCAGCCTCATCATCTCTCAAATGCAGATAGATAATAATCCCCCCACATCCGGGGCGCCTGGGTGGCTCAGGGGGTTAAAGCCTCTGCCTTCTGCTCAGGTCATGATCTCAGGGACCTGGGATCGAGCCCTTCGTTGGGCTGCCCGCTCAGTGGGGAGCCTGCTTCCTCCTCTCTCTCTGCCTGCCTCTCTGCCTAATTGTGATCTCTCTCTGTCAAAAAAATAAATAAAATCTTAGAAAAAAAATCCCCACATATCCCGTGGGGGATAAAATGAATGAACTAACAGGCCTGGATGCTTTCCTCTAAAGGGTCCCCACAAGGGGTGCCTGGGGTCTCAGTTAGTGAAGCGTCTGACTCAGGTCATGATCTTGGGATCCTGGGATCAAACCCCATGTCAGGCTCCCCGCTCAGCGAGCATTCTGCCTGAAATTGTCTCTCTCTCTCTCCCTCTACCCCTCCCCTGGCATTCTCTGTCTCTCTCTTAAATAAATACATAAATAAAATCTTTCAAAAAAACCATAAATTATCCACACACCTGGCTCCCTTACAGGGGCACAGGGCCACCTGTTCCAGATCTCCATCCCTTCTCTGGATCTAGCAAGGTCATTTATGCCGAGGAATTGGTGGCAAGGATGTTAAACACCACCACCTCCATGAGGCCTTCCCTGACCACCTCCAACTTCCACAAGGGCAAGAACTTACAGTCTCTATTTTTCTTTCACTGCCTAGGGCAGTGCTGGGCACATAGTAAGTGCTCAGTTATTGTTGAATGAATGATGCATATGGGATACTTAAACTAGTGCCCATGACACAGCAGTCATGCAGTAAATGGCAGCATATAAATTATTATTTAAATTGGTCTAAGCAAAGTGTTTTCACATTGAATAAAGTATCGGCCGTCTGCCTCCTGGCAGAGGACCAAATGCTTTTTTTTTTTTTAAGATTTTATTTATTTATTTGACAGAGAGCACGAGATTATAAGTAGGTAGAGAGGCAGGCAGAGAGAGAGAGGGGGAAGCAGGCTCCCTGCCGAGCAGAGAGCCAGATGTGGGGCTTGATCCCAGGACCCCGAGTTCATGACCTGAGCCAAAGGCAGAGGCTTTAACCCACTGAGCCACCCAGGCGCCCCTACCAAATGCTTCTAAATGCATTATACTTTCTCAGTTCTCCCAACAACCAAGTAAGGGGGATGGGTACTGCTGTCATTTCCACTAGAAGGAGCTCCAGGAAGCTAGGTCAGGCTGTTTTAAAGTTGGGGAAGGGAGACCCTGACAACAAAAAGAAGGGCTTCCAGCTTGGATCTGCATGTAACAGTCCAAGGTCACGCCAGCAGGTTTGGGATGCATTTTCCTGGGTAGGGGGGTGATAAGAGAGAAGGTTTTGTGAGCCCAGTGGCTCACAGAGTCAGAACATCTCTGTGGTTCCGTGTGGATAAGGTGCCAGAGAGGGAAAATTAGATTTTTGGACTTGAAGGATTTGGGGTCTGGGGTCTGGATATCACATTGAATCGGTCCCCTGGGGTGGGGTGGGGGAGCTCTAAAGCCCAGAAAATGAACTAGAGCTTCCGAGGGCTTGGGGCTTGGGTTCAAGTGTGAACACCACTGCTCATGAGGATCCCTGCAATCCCTCTCCAGCGACTTGATGGATAAAATGATGATTTGTGCACAACATGGAAGAAACAGGGGCAGAAGCCTGCCTGACCATGCTCAGAAAGGCTCCAAACGGACGTGTGGGTCACCCAGCCGGTGCATGCTGTTCCCATGGGTGCTGGGGTGAGGGGCCTGGGGATTCCCACTCGAGAAGTCCCACTGGACTTTCTGTAGTTCTCGCCGAGCGGTTAGAACATTGTGTGTAGTCATCTTGAGAGGCAGGGTTCCCTGGTGGTTAGCAACCCTGCCCAGTTCAACTCTTGATTCCTTCTTGAATGCCTGGGCTTCGGCCAAGCGACCCACGCCTCTGAGAGCTTCAGGCTGGCCATCTGCAAACCAAGGATAAAAATAGGACCTCTCTCACTGAGCTACTGTTGGGAATTACATGAAATGATTTGTGTACGCACGTCAGTGCCCGATAAACAGCCGGTACTACGATCTCTGCTATTGTACTTATTCTTGTTGTGTGTGCACGCTCTTGATCTTGCCTCTCATGCTGCTGCGCCAGGAAGCCGGGCCGGCCTTTTATTCCTCTTTGGCATCTGCAAATCGTCAGGAGCAGTCCTGGCTCAGGGTAGGTGCTAATCCACAACGCAGAGTAAAGGGGGGGTGATTGAATGAATGCCATCTTGTCACGGGGCCGTCTTTATAAACACAGTTCCCCAACTTTTCAATCCTTCCAGATGGAACTGGTGGGGTTTTTTGTTTTTTTGTTTTTTTGTTTTTTTTACGATTTATTTATTTATTTATTTGAGAGCAAGAGAGAGGAGAGAGAGAGCATGCACAAGCAAAGGGAGGAAAAGCAGACTCCCCCCTGAACACCGAGACTGATGCAGGGCTCGATCCCAGGACCCCGGGATCATGACCTGAGCCAAAGGCAGACTCTTCACCGACTGAGCCACCCAGGTGCCCCTGGAACTGCTGGTTTTAGCATTTACACTCCCTTCTGGGTTTCCTCTCTTGAGGGTTTTGCCTGATGGGAGCTCACGGTGCCTGATGAGTGGTTAGGAAATACCAGCCTGAGTGCCTGCTGTTTACTTTGGGCTACATTGTGTCAAGGATACAACCTCTACGTCCACAGCATGGGGCCCAGAGTCACCCCTGCCTCTCTGACTGAGGCCCTCCCCTGCAACTGACCAGGGGACACGATCTGTTCAAGCCCCCGTCTCCGCACACCCCCCACCGGGGAATATCAGAAGGACCCCAGCCTTTCCATCTCCTCCCACTCACTTGGGCTCAGCAGCTCCTCCATCAAGAATAATCCCAGGCTGTAGGCCTGATGGTAGAAAGTGAATATTCTGGCCGCTTTTCAGTTTCCAGATTGATTGGGGACAAACGGGAACTCGGCCCCCTCAACCAATCATCCAAGGCAGTCAGCTGTAACTAGGTGTATACTTAAACAGCCGGTGTGTGAAATATCGTGCCCGCACTCTGCTGATTAAAAAAAATATTCCAAATCGTTACTTCCCGCAGTCACCAGCTTAGAGGCCCGGGAGCGGGTGGGGGTGGGGGACGTGGGGGCAGATGGGGCTGCTTCAGTGGCCACAGCCAATTCATCATTAATAGACCCCCCCCTGCGACTGTACACTCTGAAATGTGTTTTGTCTTCCACACTGCTGTAGAGAATTAATAAATCATTCAGTTCCCCGGTTTTATGAATCAAATAATAGGAGTAACGCTTAAGTAGGGTTTGCTTTGTGCCAAACACAAGTTAACTATTATTAGCTATTATTAACTACTGATACTGTCATGATACCCATTTTGCAAATGGGAACACAGAGGCACAGAGAAGTGAAAGGACTTGCCTCTGTTCCCCTAGCTGGTCAGTGGCTCCGGCTTCCACTCTGATGTCTTTGGACTCCTCTGTGCAANCGTCATGATATCCATTTTGCAAATGGGAACACAGAGGCACAGAGAAGTGAAAGGACTTGCCTCGGTTCCCCTAGCTGGTCAGTGGCTCCGGCTTCCACTCTGATGTCTTTGGACTCCTCTGAGCAAATATTATTGGGGATCTCCTACTTGCGAGGCGTTGTACCAGAACCTGAGAATAAGAGACCAAAGACCCCGTCCCTGCACCCTCAGGGGGTACAGATATGGAGATGATGAAGTGACAGCTAGTGTTACTTGGACTATCTCAGAGGCAGGTCAGTGCTGACAGCCTGTACAATGACCGTTGCATTAGATCCTCACAATAATCCTATGAGGTAGGAACTTCATTATCCTTGCTTGACACGTGGGGAAACTGAGACTCAGGGAGGTGAAGTCATATCTAAAGTGACTGAGCTGAGATTTGAAGCCGGGTCTGGTAACTCAAGATCCCACTACTTAGAGGGTTCCTGGGGGTAGAGGTTAGGGGTACCCTGAACCTTCCATGGCAGCTTCTGGGGGGGGTGTTGGTGAGCTGCGAACTGGGTGGGCAGACGAAGAGAGGGGGAAGAGAAGGGTCCTCATTGGGGCCTGGATGTGAGAAAGTCTGGGATGTATGGGGATAGATGTAATGGGGGACACATATGATGGGGAACTGGCATGTATGGGTACAGGTGTGATAGGGGACACGTATGACAGGGGACTGGCATGTACAGGGACAGGTGTGATAGGGAACATGTAGGATGGGGGACTGGTGTGTATGGGGACAGATGGGATAGGAGACTGGTATGCATGGACTTTTGTGGTCAGAGGGGAGTAAAGGGGAAATCAGGAAGGGAAATGGTGACAGTGAGGTCTGGTAAGGTTGGCAGTGCCCATGCCAAGCTGGGCCTGACAGAAAAGTTAGAACATCATCCTACAGGCAATACTGATGATTTTAAGCTGGAAAAACCTGACCTATTAGCCAGTGGACTCAGCCTCAGTTTTACGAAGTATAGAATCCTCAGGAGGGTTTCTCTTACCCGATCCCTCAGACCCTCCCCGATCTCTCCTTTCAAGGACGATTATGGTCTGGGAACCCCAGACTGAGAATAGGCGGTTTAGTTTATAACTACCTCGTTGAAGGGCCCTTTCGAAATAAACATCACAACTGGAATTGGTCAAGCCCACGGGCTCAAATGGTCTGACCACCTCCCACCCCCATTCCTATCCCCACTATTTAATAAATTCCCTTCCCAGATAGATCAACTAAATCCCACATAAATAAATCGTATTAAAATAATAAAATCTCATCTGTTTTGGAGAGCCACAGGAAAAGCCTGAGCCACACTGGGGAGATCATACATCATTCAGGCATGGGAAGTTTCAGTAACACCAAAGTTCTCAAACAATTAGAGGGTTGGCCTCTCCATTCAGCTCTGGAGACCTAATGGGTTGACAGTTGCAACTCTCGGGAGATGAGCCATATGCTGCCCCAACTCCCAGTCTGTCTTCAAACTCCAAATGCAGTCGGGGGCTCAGTGACAGGTAGATCAAATGCTTTCCCATGTGTCAGCCTGTGAATCCACTGCACAGGAAGGAGGCCTTTGCGGAGGGTGGCTGGGATGGGGTGGAGACAAAGCGATGGTCAGGGTTGGCATGAGATCTAGCGTCTCCTCTGTGAAGGGGACCCGGCAGGTGGACCACAGTGGGACCAGTGCCAGGAGGCAGCTCTGAAGTGATGAGAACATCACCCAAGCCAACAACTCATGCTGTGTTATGGAACCTCTCTGTTACCTTGCAGCCAGAGAGCTTTCCTCTTGCTTACTCTGATCATGTCCCTTCTTTCTCTTCCCTTCCTATCTTCCAGTGGTTCCTAGGTGGCCTTTCCAGATAAAGGCTTTCTATTCCATTCCTCTGGCCACCCTGGAGAGCTATGCTCCAGATACACTGAACAGAGGTCCTCCTTTGAAAGTGCCAGGTTTTCTCATCCTCAAGGGCTTTGCCTAAGCCATGTTGATGGTTTAGAATGCCTTCTCTCCATTTCCCCTGGCTGATTTCTATTTATCTGTAAGATTCAGTACAGGTGTTACCTCTTCCAGGAAACCTTCTTGGATTCCATCCATCTGTCCACTGCCCTCTGTGCATGTGGCCCCAGCCTCTGTGCTCCCCAACCATAGCTCATTGGTTTGCCTCTTTTCCACCTGGCCTGGCAGCTCCCAGAGGGCAGTGTCCATGGCTGTGTCTCACACATCACTGTGTACCTGATGCCCACTAAAATGCCCGGCTTGCAGTAAGACTTCAGTAAATGCTTGCTGAACACACAAATGAGAAATTTCATGAATAAATGAATGGATGCATGGATATTCTATGACGTTTGTTCTCAACTAAGTGTGACTTTTGCCTCCAGGGGACATTTGGCAGTATTTGGAGACTTTTTGTTTGTTTGTCACAACTTGCGGGGAGGAAAGGGAGAGACGCTCCCAGCATCTAGTGGTGGAGGGACCAGGGATGCTTGTAAATATCACAGGATGTGCCCTCACTCCCACCCTCTTGCCCCAAGCAAAGAATCGTCCAACCCCAAAGGCCAACACTGCCAAGGTTGAGGAATTTTGCTCTGTGTGTCAGGTCCTGGGTCTGCTGCTATATGCAACAGAAGAGAAAAACAAAGACCTGGTCCCCACCCCTAGCGAGTTTATAAACTGGCAAAGCCCGGAAGAGGGACACCTGAGAAACCACTGGGAATCTGAATAGGACAGAGACATTTACTGAACACCCCCAAGTTCTAGGCACTGGTGGTAGTTCTACCCAGTTGAACTCCCACTCATCCTGTAAGACCCTGTTTAAATATCACTTCCTCAGGGCCCCTGGGTGATTCAGTCAGTTAAGTATCTGCCCTCAGCTCAGGTCATGATCCCAGGGTCCTGGGAGCCAGCCCCACATCTGGGGTCCCTGCTCAACGGGGAGCCTGCTTCTCCCTCTGCCTTCTCCCCCCTGCTCATGTTCTCTCTCTCAAATAAATAAATAAAAATATTTTGTTGACTGTTTCCTTTGCTGTGCAGTAGATTTTTATCTTGATGAAGTCCCAAAAGTTCATTTTTGCTTTTGTTTCCTTTGCCTTTAGAGACGTGTCTTGAAAGAAGTTGCTGTGGCCAATGTCAAAGAGGTTACTACCTATGTTCTCCTCTAGGATTTTGATAGATTCCTGCCTCACGTTGAGGTCTTTCATCCATTTCGAGTTTATCTTTGTGTATGGTGTGAGAGAATGGTCGAGTTTCATTCTTCTATACATAGCTGTCCAATTTTCCCAGCACCATTTATTGAAGGACCTTGTCTTTTTTCCACTGGATATTTTTTCCCTGCTTTGTCGAAGATTATTTGGCCATCAAGTTGAGGGTCCATATCTGAGCTCTCCACTCTGTTCTATTGGTCTATGTGTCTGTTTTTGTGCTAGTACCATGCTGTCTTGGCAATCCATGGAATGGGAGAAGATATTTGCAAATGACACTACAGACAAAGGGCTGATATCCAAGATCTGTAAAGAACTTCTCAAGCTCAACACCCAAAAACCAGACAATCATGTCAAAAAATGGGCAGAAGATATGAACAGACACTTCTCCAAAGAAGACATACAAATGGCCAACAGACACATGAAAAAATGCTCAGCATCATTAGCCATCCAGGAAACTCAAATCAAAACCACATTGAGATACCATCTTATACCACTTAGAATGGCCAAAATCAACAGGACAGGAAGGAAGCAACAAGTGTTGGAGAGGATGTGGAGAAAGGGGGAACCCTCTTTCACTGTTAGTGGGAATGCAAGTTGGTGCAGCCACTTTGGAAAACAGTGTGGAGATTCCTCAAAAAATTAAAAATAGAGCTGCCCTATGACCCTGCAATTGCACTACTGGGTATTTACCCCAAAGATACAGATGTAGTGAAAAGAAGGGCCATATGTACCCCAATGTTCATAGCAGCAATGACCACAATAGCCAAACTGTGGAAAGAGCCGAGGTGCCCTTCAACAGACGAATGGATAAAGAAGATGTGGTTCATATATACAATGGAATATTACTCAGCCATCAGAAAGGATGAATACCCAACTTTTGTATCAACATGGACGGGTCTGGAGGAGATTATGCTGAGTGAAAGAAGTCAAGCAGAGAAAGCCAATTATATGGTTTCACTTACTTGTGGAACATAAGGAATAAAATGGAGGACTCTAGGGGTAGGGAAGGAAAAGTGAATTGGGGTAAATCGGAAGGGGAGATGAACCATGAGAGACTGTGGACTTGGAGAAACAAACTGAGGGTTATGGAGGGGAGGGGGGAAAGAAGATGAGTGAGCCTGGTGGTGGGTATTAAGGAGGGCACGTATTGCATGGAGCACTGGGTGTGGTGCATAAATGATGAATCTTGGATCACTGAATAAAATAAAATAAAATTAAAATAAATTAAGATAAATAAATAAATATCACTTCCTCTATGCAACCTACCCTGATGCCCCAACCCAGACTCAGTCTGCCCCTTTTCTCCACTGCCGTAGACACCACACTGTCCCATAATTCTTTGCATATGTGACTGTCGTCTTTCCAGCTGGAGGACAAGGGTTTTGTCCTAGTTGTTGTTTTCTCCCGTGTTTGGAGAATAGAGAGCGATTTACTAAATGTTTGGGGAAATGAATACCAGAAACAGGACTGTCACAGACATCAAGCCAACAGTGGGGTTTCCCCACGTTCCGGAACCCGGGGGACGTCTGTCTGAGGGCTGCTATTGCTGAGAAGCCTAGAGAGGCCGATGAGCTCCCAATCCCAGTCATGAGCTGACACGGAGGAAGAAGGCTGTTCTGGACTGTCAGTACTTTGTCACTGACTTTGCCAAACCAGAGAGCAAGACGTTCTCCCAATGAGCATGTCAACTAACAAGCTATAAATTAAAAGGGAGGAAAAAAAATGGTCTGCTAATTCCAACCCACTCTATTTTTTGCTCACAGCTGCTTGGGAGGGAATGCACTGTGCCTTTCAGATGGAACATTTCTTTGGCTAAGCTCCCCTCTCCTCTGCCTGCCCTGTCATTTCCCTCCTCCTGGGTCCCGCCTGGTTGGAGCCTGGGGAGCCTGGGCTTTGGGGTCACACAGACCTGGGTGCAAATTCTGGCTCGGCCACTTCTTAACCAAGTCACTCTGAGCCCCGGCTTCTTCACCTTCAGAATCTCAGCTTCTGGGCAGTCCTGGGAAACAACCAGATCTCGGGTGAGAGGTTCTTCAGTGCCCCCAGAGGATTGTAGACTACTTGTAGGATGCCTAGGTCAAGAGGGAGACAGGGTTTCTGGTCCTTGGAAAGGGGCCTCCACGTTCCCAGCTCTGACCTGTCCAGGATCCCCCAAACTTCACTTAGCCAAGCAAACCCCCCACTGCACACTCGAGGAAACTGAGTCCCAGAGAATGGAAACCAGCTTAGCCGGGCCGCACAGAGAGGGGTGCAGAGGCACTGAGCCCCCACCCCTCATTCACTGCCACATCTTCTCCTGCAGGGTAATAACAGTGGCATCTGCCATTTATTAAGTGCTTACTAATGTACCGGGCGCGGAATGATCTTAACACCCTCTGAGGAGCAAAAATACCCATAAAAGGAGAATTTGCTTAAATTGAACCTCATTAAAATCAAGAACGTCTGCTCTTTGAAAGACAATGTTAAGAAAAGGAAGACAAGCCACAGATGGGGAAAAACTATTTGCAAATCTCTGATCTGATAGAGACTCACACCCGGAATATAGAAATAATTCTCTAAATTCAATAGTAACCGGGCGCCTGGGTGGCGCAGTTGGTTAAGTGTCCAACTCTTGGTTTCGGCACAGGTTGGAATCTCAGGCTTGTGAGATTGAGCCCCATGTTGGGCTCTGCACTGAGCACAGAGTCTGCTTTGGACTCTCTCTCCCTCTGCTCCTCCCTACTTCTCTCTCTCTCTCTCTCTCTCTCAATCTCTCTCTCAAATAAATAAATAAATAAATATTAAAAAAAACACACACCACAAACTTAATAGTAAAAAAGTGAGGGCGCCTGGGTGGCTCAGTGGGTTAAAGCCTCTGCTTTCGGCTCAGGTCATGATCTCAGGGTCCTGGGATCGAGGCCCGCATCGGGCTCCCTGCTCGGCGAGGAGCCTGCTTCCCTCTCTCTCTCTCTCTCTCTGCCTGCCTCTCTGCCTCCTTGTGATCTCTCTCTCCCTCTGTGAAATAAATAAATAAAAAATCTTAAAAAAAATAAAAATAAAAAATAAAAAAGTGAGCAAACCCCCAAAATGGGCAACATATTTGAAGAGCCACTGCAACACCCAAAAGGGACACAAATGGCATGCAAGCCCAGGACACGATGCTCTATACATTAGTCATTAGGGAAATGCAAACTGAAATCCTATTAGAACAGCTAAAATCAATAGAGGCAGTAGTGATTGTGGCCAAGGAAGGGGAAGGGGCCTAGAGCTTTCAGATGCATATGTTGGGATATAAAATGGCATCACCACTTTGGAGAATAGAAAGGGTCTTACAAAGTTAAACCTATAGGGGCACCTGTGTGGCTCAGTTGATTAAGTGTGGCTCAGTCAGTTAAGTGTCAGACTCTTGATTTGGGCTCAGGTCATGATCTCAGAGTTGTGGGATTGAGCCCTGTGTCGGGCTCTGCGTTCAGCGTGGAGTCTGTTCATCCCTCTCCCTCTACTCTCTCCCCTTCTCTTCCCCCACCCTTGCACTCTCTCTCAAATAAATAAATAAAATCTTAAAAAAACAAAAACAAAACAAAGTTAAACCTACACTTGCCATATGATCCAGAAATTTTACCTAAGAGAAGAGAGAACAGATGTCCATATAAAGACATGTCCACATGTCCACAGGGGATCTACTCAGCATAGTCCCAAACTAGAAACAACCCAAATGTCCATCAATGGGTAAACAAACTGTGGTACATTCAGATGATGGAATACTGACCACTTAGCAAGGAAAAGGGATGAACTGTTGATACTCATAACAACATAGATGAATCTCAAACAACGTTACACTGTGGAAAAGGAGCCAGATTAAAAAAAAAGAGTCTATTCATAGAAAAAAATGAGTCTATTTATAGAAAATTCTAGAAGAATCTAGAATATTCTAGAAGAATCTAGAAGAGTCTATAGAGAAAATGAGTCTATTTATAGAAAATTCTAGAAAATACAAACTAATGTATTGTGACAGTGGTAGCCTGGGGGAGGAGGGGTGTGGGACAAAGTGAGAAAAAGGAACTTTTATCAAAGGGCATGAAAGCATTTTAGGAGGAGTGCATGTGTTCATTATCTTGATTGTGGGGAGGATTTCACGGGTGTATATATATAGATATTCTGAAACTTCTCAAATCGTACATTTAAATGTGCAGTTTATTGAACGCCAATTACACCTCAAGGAAGCTGATAAAAAACAAAAACCTCTAATGGTAAAACCTGAGAAAAGAGATAAACAGTGTTTCACTCCTATTTTATAGAAAGATAAACCGAGGCTCAGAGAGATTAGGTCTACTTACACAGGGTTATCCAGCTAATACGTGGTGGATCTGGGACTCAAGGTAGGAGAAGGTGATTTTTTTATTTTTTAAGATTTTAAGTCATGTCTTCACCCAGCATGGGGCTCAAACTCACAACTCTGAAAGCAAGAGTCACACGCTCCGCCAACGGAGCCAGCCAGGTGCCCCTAGGACGGGGTGAGTCATAAGCCCCACTTCTCAATTGCTGGGCACTCTGTACTCAGCTCCCAGGGCTTGTCCTGTCTTGAGCTAAGTCCCGACCCCAGGCAACACTGCACAGAGCCCCTGCCCCTCCCACACTGTCCCTCCTGCTGCTACCTCGTGGCTTGTCTCCCTTCTGGCTGATCAGCGACTGGGGAGCTCTGCTCTCCTGTGCCCAGACTGACCAGTGTTGAAACTGACACCTTCAAGGTTCCCATGGCACTTAGATTCCATGCCAATATCTCACTGAGCCACATGCCCCCTCTGGCCCCATCCCATCTCTCTCCTCCTCTCCCCTCTCCGACTCCACTAGGGCTAACCTGTCTTTCTTCCTAGGCTGCAGGAGGGAACTAGCCCAGTGCTTCAGGGAGGGCCTCCCTGATCCTGCTCTTGGGTCCTGACACTCCAGTGTCCACAAGCAGTCATTGGGTCCCTAAAGTGTCAAGTGATAGACTCACATCCTCCTCCCATTACACTGAGTAAGATCAAACCCTTACACTGGCTTCAGGTCCCTGTGGGGCCTGGCTCCTCCCAGCCGCCCAGCTTTGCCGCCTGCACACCTGTCTGCATTCCCAGGCTTGGACCTCCTTCCTGGAACCCTCTTCTCCCGCATCCCTGCACAGCTGGCTCCTCCTCCCTGCCCAGCTCAAATGTCACCTTCTAACAGGGGCCCCTGGCCACCTCTTTAAGGAAGCACATTAACCCCCAACCCCCAACATTCACAATTACACTCTTGTACAGTAGTAGACACAATCCCAATTCCCTTGCTTAGCTATGGGTTTACTTGTCATCTGTACCCCATGTTTAGATTAGAGCCTTGTCCCTACAAAATGCTCAATGAATACATACGGAATGAGGAACAGGTGTCTGATTGGCACATTCACCCCGAGGTTAGAGGATCAGGGACTGGGGGAAAGCTGTGTGACACTGGTCCAAGTGCTTAACTTCCCTGAGCCTCAGATTCCCCATCTGTAAAATGGGTATAATCTGCTTCCCTTCTGCATGATGGTGTTGGAAGGCAAGTGGCCCTGCTCACAGAGTGTCACTAAACATGGCAGTCCTCTTTATTATTATTATTATTATTAAGAGTATTTCCTCCTCGAGTATGAAGGATTCCATTTGGATTCGGGGAAGCTGCTATAGGGCCCTTCTCCATCGCCAATTCCGGACTGGCATCCATCTTCCATGGGCAAGGATGTGCCTAGGAGAGATCAGCCGACACATGACGGGACGAGGCAGCTCCCAGAAGAGGCCTCAGCTAAAGAAAGAGCAAAGCGCCCCTGACGAGACAAGGGGAGGTTTCAGACAATATCTAATTGGTATTCTCCGAGCGATGCAAAAGGACACTGCATCTCTAAAAAGGGAACAATCAGAGATTAGGGAAGATCGCTGTGAGAGAAAAGCTTGTTTAAATCTATTACTGAACAAAAATGGTCTGTGGGTTTTGAATGGAAAATTTGTGTTCCTGCTCCCATCTCAGATTAACCCGTGGCAGGGCACCGCTGAGCACATGAGAGGGTGCGCACGGGAGGAGGGGAAGTGGCTCTCCTGGCTGACATTTGCACCGAACCCCGGTGCTGAGCGCTAACCCCCAGGATCCGTTGGAGCCCCAGACCACTCTCAGACTCAGTCCTCCCCATTTTACAGAGGAGGGGACTGAGGCTCAGTGAGTGGCTTGTATAAGATACACAGCCAGAGTAGGTAAGGCTGAGATTTGAACTCACGTCTCCCTGTGTCCAGAGTCTGAGCTCTTAGGATATACACAAGTGTGTGTGTATGTGGCTCACTGACTTTTAGGGTAAGAGGGACCTCAGAACCCAGCTCCTCTGACCACTTCCTTTCACAGATGGGGAAACTGGGACTCATGTGGGGGAAGGAATTTTCCTGGGGTCTTGCCCGACTGACACTATGAGGATGTTGGGAATTCTGATGGAATGAGCACTCACGGGGTACCAGGCACAATGCTAAGCCTTCACATTTGTCTCCTCATCCACTCCACAGGCGGGGGTGGGGGGGTGGGGAGTGGAGGCACTGTGTGTCCATTTTATAGTTATGGAAACTGAGGCTCAGAGAGGCAAAATCACCGCTTAGGTGGACAAAGCTGAAATCTAAAGCCAGGCCTGTCACCATGCCTCGTGGAGTGCTGTTTGGGGACCCCCTCTATACGTGTGTCCTCTCCCACATCACAGGACACCACAGTGGTTCACTAGCATCTTCCAGCCCCCCAGCTTCTGCTTAGGTCCAGCTAAGGCCCAAATCTGGGGTTGCAAGCATTTTGACCAGCAGTCACTTGCATAGCCCCAGGGGGCTGGGTTGAGGCTCCTGCATCGTGGGCCTGGGGGACAGGCGCAGAATGGTTCCTTACACCACCAAGGTGCTGAGCTAGATGAAGGCAGGGAGGGTAATGGATGGTCTGGGTCCCGAGCCTCGAGGTTGAGTCCTCAGCTGTGAGGCAGCACCCAGCGGCCAAGAGAGCCAACGGGGCATTGCGTTTACTTCTAGGGCATTCTTCCATGGAGTAAAACCATGCCTTTTGGTGCAACCCCCTGCTGGACAATGCCTGGTGGTCAGACAGAGGGCTCCCTTGTGGCAGAAGTCCTGCCTGGCCCTCCCAGGGCGCTGAGGGTAAAATAATCCCAGGCTGGCCTGTGGGCCATTGGCCTCTACTTCCCTCTCACTGCCCTTGTCACATGCTCTCCATCACTCTCTTTGCCTTCTCTGCCCTGGCCTTCTTTTGCTTCCTGGAACGCCTCACACTGGTCCCCTCCTTAGCACCTTTGCATTCCTGGCTCCCATCCCCTGGGACATTCTCTCCAGTTCTTTCCAGCCTCCCTCCGTTCCTTTACTCAGGCCTTCGCTCTCTGAAGCCTCGTCTGGCCACTCCAATCACCGGTCACTGGTGGTCAGACTCCACTTCATTTCCCCGAAGAATCTTCCTCAAAGTCCTTGTTCCAGTTGCATTTTTTATTCGTCTAGCTGTGTGTTTGGTGTTTATTATCTGGTTTATCGTATTAGAATATAAGGGGTTTAGGGCACCTGGGTGGCTCAGTCGGTTCAGCGTCTGACTCTTGGTTTCGGCTCAGGTCATGATCTCCTGGATCATGGGATTGAGCCCACGGCCGGCTCTGTGCTCAGTGGGGAGTCTGCTTGGAATTCTCTCTCTCCCTCTCTCCCTGCCCCTCCCCCTGCTCACACACTCTCTCTCAATCAAATAAATAAAATAAATTCTTTAAAAAAAGAATATAAGGGGTTTCTTGTGTGACATAAAGGTATCTTGCCTATCTCGCTCACTGCATGATCCCAGCACTCAGCCCTGTGCCCGGCACAGAGTTGGTGCTCATTAAATAGAATGAATGACCTGTCCAAGATCCCAGGGCACATGAGAGATGGGTGCAATCAGGGTAGGCTGCATGGAGGAGAAACCCTTTTCTGATTCTTGTACTTTTATGATCAAGGAATAACCCTCAAGTGGCTACCTTTCTCCTCCCTCAGTTTTCCCACCTGTAAGCAGGGGGTTGGTAAGACTCTTCTCATGGCCCCACCAGCTCTGACTCTGGATTCTATGAAATGGCAGTTTCTTCTTGCCTCAGTCATCTGTGACCCTGCCACTCATCAGCTGGAGCTAGGGGATGGCCTGTTCCAGGGATGCCGAGGCCAGGGCCACATCTCAGCCTCTCTCTTAACACAGCAGAAGTCTTTATGGTCATCTGGGGGGAGCTTTGTGCGGGGCTTGTCAGGGACTGCGCCCCATGTTGCTGTGTGCGGTAAGAACAATTCCAAGGCAGAGAGAGGGGGCTTCATCCAGCAAGAGTGTTGGGGGCTTTGTCTCCTTCCAGAACATCTGCAGGGCCTGACCTGTCTTTCCTGGCATTTAGTATCACCTGCACCTGGCTTTGTGCACCCCGGGCTAGCGTCCATGAAAGGGCTTCTCAGCCCAGCGGTTCTTTGCTCTGGCTGCACGTTTGAATCACTCATGGGATTTCCCCATTCTCTACTCCCAAAGACTCTGTGTCACCAAATCAGGGGTGAGACCGGGGCCCTGGTGTCCTCTAAAAGCTCCCTTGGTGATACAGAGGTACGGCCGGGGTGAAGGGACACAGGTCACACGAATCTGGGCCGCCAGATCAGGATCACGAGGAACATGTGTGTTGAATCACAGACCCGCTAAACCAAAAATCTCTGCGAGCAGTGGGTGGCGTCCAACGATCTCTGCCTTCTAAGGAACAGCCTGGTGATTGTGATGCACATTAACTATTCTAATCGCTTTCTGAAAAAGAGCCTCCTTGAAGTATAACTGGCAAACCATACCGTGCATATTTAGAGTTCAGTTTGGTAAGTTTTGACATACTGCGTGCATGAAACCATCCATCACCGCTGTCAAGAGAGTGGACCTCTCCATCCCCCCCACGGGCTTCTTGAACTTGAACATGACTGGCTTAGAATAAAAGCCCGAGCAGGTGAGCACAGTAATCCAGAGGCCAGACTTCGATTTCAGACAGAGTCTGGTCCCTGTTCTGGTGCTTCCCTATACCAGCTGTGGGACTCAGGGCGGTGGCTTCTCCTCTGTGAGCCTCGCTTCCTTCCCTGGGATGGTTCCAAACTCAGAGTGTTATTGAGTGATGAAGGAGGTGTTTGGAGAGCACCGTGCTGAAATGAGGACCCCCTTTGGTAGCAATGATCATTAATGTCAGATCTACCATCATCCCCATGACCCTCATGGCAGCAGGACTGGGAAGGAGAGAGATGCTTGGGGAGTGCGAGCGTCTTGTCTTTCTGTCCTTTGGGTGCCCACTGCCCAGGACCATTCTGGCTTCTACTCAGCTTCCAGTAAAAATGGGTGGAGTGACTCACGGCAGACTGTCCAGCACATACAGGACACTGTGGGGTGGGGTGTTGTAGAGCCTTCCCTCCCCACCCCAACCTCGTGGACTCCACCCCCACCTTCCTTTGCCTTCTCTCCCGACCGCATGCCCCCTGCTCTGATTGGGGTCACACACCTGCAGCCTGGCTCTCTGTCTTCCCAGACTGTCCTTCCTGAGAGCACAGCTATTTCCTAGGGGACACCTACGTTATTTATTTTCTAGCTCATTCGTTTCTCTTCAGAAGTTTATTTGTTCGCACATTTGCTCGTTTAGTCCATTGTTCAGGCAGGCAAGAAGTTTCATGGAATTACTTGGGCACCTCTGTCGGACAGTGCCTGTCTTAGCCTGGCACTTGGCTCTGGAGTGGGGTGTGGATAAGTGCTTGGTAACGAAGCCAACGGAGAGGAAGCCAGGCTTTCCGTCCCTGCACTGCTTCCACGGACAACTTCATCAGTGCATATGATTTTTCCTGCTCTCCACGGCTGCTAGGTCTGGGGTCTGTGCTCCTCCTGTGGTCATGTGCACATTTTTACCGAGAGGCACTGCAAGTTTGTCATGCATTTGTGCAAATCTTTTATCACCAGCTGAGCTGCTAAATCCTGGAGGGCAGAGGCAGATCTTCACTTGTGACAGCCTCTCATAGAGCTTAGTACGTGGTGCTCAGAGTGGCAGTTGGAGGCGACAGAGCCAGTCACTCATAATCACAATGGCAATAGCTACCTTTTACTAAGTTCCTAGACAAGATCTGGCAGTCTCTCTACCTCTCCTCATTAGACCCTCCAAATAGCCTTCTGCTGTTGTTGTTATTGGCCTAATTTTACACTTGAGGAATAGGGGCTCAGAGAGGTCAAGTGGACACACAGCCCTCACTGAGCAGGAGTTGGAGGCTGGATCTTGTTGGGACTCCAAAGACAGTGCTCTTTCCATCCACTCATTCAAAGGATATTCACTGAGCATATGCCCTGTGCCAGGCATCATGCTAGGGATGTGTGTGGAACAAAAATAGACGTGGTTTACACCTTCTGGAACCTGCCTCATTAGAATCTTACGGAATAAGATACAAATCCTATAGCATCATACCAGTTAACTCAGGGGCTGCCAATAATGCAGAACCCCAACCCAGTGGCCATAAGATGTCAGTGCTAAGTGAACCGGGGATGACCTGGCTATTCAACAGTGGCTTCCTTCTGCTCTGCCATCCCTGTGTGGCTTCACTTCATGGTGGAAAGACATCTACCGTACCATTCTTCATGGTCTTTGTATTCCAGAGAGGGACAAAGGGAAGAGATAGTAACAAAGCCCATCCCAGTCACACCTGCCCTCTTTCAACGATCTTTCCTAGAAGTGTCCATTGACACCTTCCACCTTCATCTCATTGGCCAGACAGTGTCACATGGCCATTCCCAGTGTCAAGGAAGGCCAGGCATTCAACCACAGTAGAGGAAGCCTAGAGAGGATGGGGGTTGGTCTGGGTGTTCGATAAACTCACCACAGTTCAGCCATAGAGCACCCTGGGGAGACAGATTTTAACCGAATCATCACAGAGAGCTGAAGGCACAGTGACCAGCTGGGATAAGCAGTCTGAAGGAAAGAGATATGATTCTCTGGGTATATTTAGGTTTCTGGTCTCTGGTGCATTGGTGGTTGTGGGCGAAGGACAGCTGATGCTTGAGCTGGAATGGGAAGAATGGGTGATCTTGGTGGAAGTTGGAGGGAAGAAAGTTTCGGGCAGATTAACAGCTTGTGCAGTGGTGAGAGGTGGGCAGAGACCCAACCATGCTGGGAACGGCAGATCATATTCATAGTTTTGGTCCTTATTCTGAAAGCCATGGGGAGCCAGCAGAAGGGTCTTCAAACAGGGAGGTGGTGTTGGCAGATCCATGTGTTGAAAAGATGATCTGAGGGAGGCAGAGCTAGAAGCCAGGAGGCCTGTGAGGGGACTGTTGCAGTTGGCCACGTGAAGACTGAGACGGTTGCTGAGACCAAGTTGATGGTCCTGGGGATAGGGGAAAAGTGAGCTGCTCTGAGAAATATTTAGGAGGCAAAATTAACAGCACTTGGAGAGAACTGGATAAAGGGATTGAGGGAGAGCAAGGAAGAATGGATGATTTCCAAGCGTTTGTCTTGCTCAAGCACACATATGGCGGCACGGTTCACCAAGCCAGCAAACGTGGCAGAGGGAGAGGACCAGGTCTGTCTCCTGGCAGGAGTCTTGAGCTGTAGCATGCTAGCCAAGTGAGGGTTTGCCACTGTGTGGAATTAGAAGGCATCCTTTTTTTGCTAAGTCCATCCTTCACCTTCAGACAGCTACCATCAGCTGAGTTTGTTCATAATGCACCTGCTTCGGGTTTCTGCTTGAGTCCCATTTAGTTATTTCCCATCCACACTGCAAATGGCCTTTTGGAATAGCAACAATTTACCTCAATCATATCCCCAATCCCTCTTTTTCCATAGAAGACATGATGCATTACCCCCACATGGCTTAAAACATCCTCTTGTTGGTTCTTGGCACCATCTAATTCCTCAGCCATGGATGCTGGGCCAGGAACACTGTCTATTTTCCTTCCTACGTGTTCATCTTGTCCTTGAAAAGACCCTCCACTTTCCTTCTCAAAATCAGCCAGCCCCAGAGTCTAATGGCTTCTGACAGGCTGACTGATTCTGATGCTCAAAACTAGTAATGGAGGAGCAGGCATGGCTTGGTGGTGGTTGTGATTCTTAGTGTTATGTGGATGGCATTAATTAGGGGGAGGCAAGCCAATCTCTCTGACTGAGTCAGCTTCCTGACCAGTGACAGGCTCATCCTGTGTTTGGCATGACAAGATATCTGCCTGACAAAGTTCCTGCTAGCTGTGCAAAGCTAATCAGAAAACTGAAATTGCTTGAGCCAGGATAAATTGGAACGTACTCCTCTTTCTCAATGCTCAGAGGTGTGGGATGGCTGGGACAAATCTTTTCAAGTGGTATTAGAACTATCCTGCCACAAATTCCTCACACCATTGATTTGTCCATTTGCTCAGAGTGGCTTAATTTTTTTTGAACTTTTTATTTTAAGATTCCACAGTAAAAGGTGTTTGTTATATAGAACTTTTGTAGTAATAGCTAATGGCAGATCTAAAACTCATTTCTTTATTTGATCCCAGTTGATCTGCAGATGAGGAGAGACTCATGCCTTTGCAGTTCTAACTCGCTGGGGGGATTTGGGAGCTATTTGTTATGTAGCATTATTATGGCAAGAAATGACTGGTATGGGTATTGACATCCAACTAGCTACTTAAGTTCTACTAGTGGAGACATCATTGGGTGCCTCCTTTCTCCCTTACTCTCCACACCCAATCCCTGGGCACTTCTAGCCAACTTGACCTTTTAAACACATCTTGTATCTACACGAGCTCTCCATCACCACCCTATGTCAAGCCTCTATAAACTTTTATCCAGATGACTGCAGTAACTTCCTAGGTCTGTTCATAGCCAGTGACCAGCATGAGTTTTAGACCAAAATATTAAATCCTTCTAGCTCAAAACCCAACAGAGACCTCCCATTTCACTTAGAAATAACCCAACCTCTTTGTCATGGCTTTAAAAGTACCAGATAATCTGTCCTTAATGTCCTCTCTGCTGTCACCTACTTCTGTCCCTCTCTGCTACCACACCTGCTTATAGAGAACAGACACTAGGCCAGGACCTGCCATCCCAACACACCGTCTAATTCTCCTGATACGTAGAGTGACCCCCCACTTTGGGGAACAAGTATCCTCAAATCTCCCTGACTCCTCCTTAGTTACAGAACTGTTAATTCAGAAACACCTGGCAGAGCTGAGATAAATTGAATTCTTCCTTGTTTCCATTCCCACCTTGGTTTCTGCCTCCAAAGCTTTCTCATAATTTACAGGCTCCTTAGATTAATTGTCAATGGCAGCCAGTGTTATTAGGGATTTTCCAACTGGATTCAGGGTGGTGCATTAATTCAGGTCTTTTTTTTTTTTTTTACCTTCCTTGAGACATTTTACTCAATGATAACCCACCAGGTCTGCCACTGATCCCTCGATGCTTAATAACAAGGCCACTTTAACAGTAATTAATTCCAATATTAAATAATTTTCATTAAAAGCATAAATGACAGGTCAGATTTAGTAAGTTATGAATGATCAGAGCTGGACAGTACCAGGTTTGCTTTACAAATGCTGAATATTTCCCAGACTCTCAGTTTCCCATCTTTCTCCCTATCCTGTAGCCTTAATTATGATGACGATGCTGACAATGCTAATAATTATTACTGTCAACATGTATTAGGTGTTTTCCCTGTACCAGATACTACACTGAGCACTTTATGTGCATTATTTGAGTTAAAACTCAATCTTTTCAAGTAGGATCTATTATTATCCCCATGTTACAGGCCAGGAAACAGTCCCAGAGAAAAGAAGGGCTTTCCCCAAGGTCACACAGCTAATAATCAGCAGGGGCAGATTCAAACTCAGGCTGCCCATAAAATAGGCACTTTTATTATTATTATCATTTGTCCCAGGGGTACAGGTCTGTGAATCATCAGGCTTACACCTTTCACAGCACTCACCATAGCACAAACCCTCCCCAATGTCCATAACCCATCCACCCTATCCCTACCCTTCCACCCCCCAGTAACTCTCAGTTTGTTTTGTGAGATTAGGAGTCCTTAATGGTTTGTCTCCTTCCTGGTCCCATCTTGTTTCATTATTTTTCCCTCCCTACCCCCAACAACCCCCCACCCTGCCCCTCAAGTTCCTCATATCAGAGAGATCATATGATAATTTTTTTTCTCTGATTGACTTATTTCGCTCAGCATAATACCCTCTAGTTTCATCGACGTCATTGCAAATGGCAAGATTTCGTTTCTTTTGATGGCTGCATAGTATTCCATTGTATATATATATACCACATCTTCTTTATCCATTCATCTGTTGATAGACATCTAGGTTCTTTCCATGGTTTGGCTATTGTGGACATTGCTGCTATAAACATTCAGGTGCATGTGTCCCTGAGGATCACTACCTTTGTATCTTTAGGGTAAATACACAGTAGTGCGATTGCTGGGTCGTAGGGTAGCTCTATTCTCAACTTTTTGAGGAATCTCCACACTGTTTTCCAGAGTGGCTGCACCAGCTTGCATTCCCACCAACAGTGTAGGAGGGTTCCCCTTTCTCCGCATCCTCACCAACATCTGTCGTTTCCTGACTTGTTGATTTTAGCCATTCTGACTAGTGTGAGGTGGTATCTCACTGTGGTTTTGATTTGTATTTCCCTGATGCCGAGTGATGTTGAGCACTTTCTCATGTGTCTGTTGGCCATAAAATCAGCATTCTTGATCTCTAAGCAATTAATTTTGTCCCACTGAAGGGGAGGCTGAGGAACAGATACTCTATGCCATGGACTATACTCTAAAATAAACTCGGGAAACCCGATTTACTCTACAGTGTAATTAAAATCAGATCGTGTCTGATGCCAATGGAAGTTAAGGGCTTGTGCTGCAAAATTTGGGTTTGTGGGCTTTCATCTCTAAGACAAGACAGGGTACTGGAAATGTCAGGAACTTTGGAAGGTGAAGTTGAAGTCTCATGTCTCAGCAGTGTTTGATCTCGGACAGGAGACACCATTTATGTATAAACTGTTCTGTTTTTCCCCACCCACGTCATTTCACACCACCCTGAGGTACCCATTTTGTGGATGGGAGATGGAAGAGCCAAAGAAAGAGTCATGTGGCTGATAAAGGTGGGGGGGGAGGGGCAGCTGCGAGAACCAGCCCTTATACTGCCTCCTAGTGGTGGAGATGGCCACAAACGACATCCCAACAAAAGTCAGCGCTTTGTCTTCACCAATCAGGATGTCTCAATGTCTGCACTATCGACATTTTGGGACAGACAATTCTTTGGGGTGAGGGGCTGCCCTGTGCATTGTGGACTGTTAGGCAGCATTCTTCTAGAGCATAGTATATTGTCTACATGAATGAAAAAAGAGATACTTCTCATCTTAAGCCATTTTAAAATCATTTTCTTCACATGTACAATGAATGGTCTGCCCCCAGTTTTCCTCTCAGGTTTGTTTCTGAGAAAATATGATGTTTTCTTTCTCCAATTCCACCTTCTTTCACTAAAATTATGAGCATGCTGATTCCTAGCTCTTAGAATTGCTGGGGGAGGGGTGTCCTATGTCAAGGGCCTAGTATATAGTAAGGGCTCCATAAATGAGAACTGCCTTATAGAGCCAGCATGGACTCCTACCAAAGGAGCTAAATGGTTCAATGGAGAAAAGCCAGCAGGGCACTGAGACTGGAGCCCTTGGTTTGTGTCCTAGGCCTGTCACTGCCCTGCTGTGTGACTTTGCATATATCACTTACCCTCTCTGGTCCTATGTCAAGGGCTGAGTACACAGCAAGGACTCCATAAATGCTAATTTCCTTCTTCCCTTTGTAGATCCAGCAAAGACTCCTTCCAGAGGAAGGAATAAGTGAGGAAATTGGGCTAGAAGTTCTCAAGGGCCCCCCAGTACAGCATGGTAGGATTCTTACAAGGCTTCACATGATAGTAGTTCCCTAAGCACTAGAATCATCTAAGGAACTGGTTAACATGCAGATTTCCAGACCCTAAGCCTAAGAATTTCTGATTTTTTAAGTCTGAGCTGGATCCTCGGAATCTTCATTTTAACCAGGTCCCAACCCTACCTCCAGATGATCGCTATGGAAGGGGTCCTGGGCCCAGGCTCTGGGAAGCTCCATCCCCAAGAGGATCAGAGACCCCACAAGCCTGTTGAGAACAGGCACTGACACTGATATTTCACTCTTTTCTGGTTTATGTAATAAACTCTGAAAATTAAACATTGAAAACAGATTTCTGAAAAGTTGGCCTGGGTAGGGGCGCCTGGGTGGCTCAGTGGGTTACAGCCTCTGCCTTCAGCTCAGGTCATGATCTCAGGGTCCTGGGATGGAGCCCCTCATCGGGCTCCCTGCTCAGTGGGGAGCCTTCTTCCTCCTCTCTCTCTGTCTGCCTCTCTGCCTACTTGTAATCTCTCTCTCTGTATCAAATAAACAAATAAAATCTTAAAAAAAAAAAGTTGGCCTGGGTAAAGCTGTTATCAAATCCAATCTCACTTAACATACAGGTTTATAAATGAGGCTCTGTGGACTGGGGTCCAAGCAGGCAACAACCAAGAAGCATTCTGGATACCTGGTCTTATGTCAGCCATGTGCATGCTTGCGTATGTGCGTGTGTGGGTATGTGTTCTGGGGAATAGAGGTGGTAGCTGTCTCTTATAGCCTCACCATGTTGTTGGGTGGAACAGACATTTGTAGGTCAAACTACAATGATCATAATGGTAGCAGCCACTCCATGTGAATGCTTCCTGTGCACTGGGCCCCTGCAAGAAGCTCCTTGTACACTTTCTCATAGGGATTCTAACTAACACCTCTATGAGGCAGTGAAAGTGTCTTTATTTCACACATGGGGCAGCAGAACCTCCAGGAGTTGGAGTAACTTGTGCTTTGTTAAGAAGTGGCAGAGCCAAAATCCCCACAGCCAGTCTTCCTACAGAGCTGTGATTTTACCACACTGCCCCATGCTGGTGAGTGCGATGGCTATTTTCAATCAGGGGAAGTGAGAATTTGTAACCAGGATACTAATTGGCAAGTAGACAACAGGAACACTGCAAGGTTAGAAAGAAAGACCAGTCCCTGTGGGTTGGAACAGACACCAGAAGCAAGATTTAATCAGGCCTTGTTGCAGGCTGTGGGGAGAGTCAGATGGGCAGGGGCAAGGCTAAGCTGTGGGAGCGAAAAAGGGATTTAAGTTGCATTTCATTCTTTATTTGTTCAACATTCGTTGACTCTTCCAAAGGCCATTTCCTGTTCCTCCCTCTCTCCAGTCTTTCATTTCCCTCCCACTTCTCTTTTTTCTTTTATCCATCTATCCACCTATCTGTCCATTCATTCATCCATTCAACCACCCACTCATCCATTCCTTCATCCATCCATCCATCCATATATACAACCACCCATTCATTCCTCCGTCCATCCATCCACCCACCATCCATCTATCCATCCACCCACCTGTCCATCCATCTGTCCATCCAACCATTTATCCATCCATCCATCCATCCACCCATCATTCATCCACCTGTCCATCCACTTGTCTGTCCATCCATCTACCATCCATCCATCTTTCCATCCATTCATCCATCTGTCCACTCACCCATCCTATATTTATTGTATAAATCAGCCATTCCCTTTCTCTACCCCTCTTCTTTCCAATTCTCTCTCCTTCTCTCTCTCCTCCTCCCTTTCCTCCTTCCCCATTCATTCATTCTTTTATTCAACATGCATTCCCTGAGAGCTTACCCAGTTCTAGACTCCATGCTAAGCGCTGGGGATATATGGCCTCTGCCCGGGAAGAGCTCAAAACCTAATCAGGGAGAAGTAGGCAGAGGATTATGGGACTGCATGGCAATTGCCATGGCAGATCCTGCAGGTGCTATCAATAGTGGCATCATGGGGAATTCCAGACTGAGAGCAATGCCTGTGCTATACCCATCCTGTGATCTCACTTGGCAATGAGATCTGGTTCACCCAATGTGGGTGGTAGAGTGGGAAGAGCTAGCCTGTGACCTGATGCTGGGTGTGCTCCCGGGCCTCAGTCTCCTCATCTGTACAGTGGGGATACAGTAGCTGCCCTGTCTGCCTCAAAGGGATGTGGGGGCATAAGGAGGATAGGGTCAGTGGCGGGTTCATCATTATTACTGTGTCTGACTTACAACTCTGCAAATTTCAGCTCCATTGGTAGTTTATCAGTCTCATTCACTGCTACTGCCCCAGGCCCTAAAACAGTGCCTGCTACATAGCAGGTGTTCAGTAACTATTTGTTGAATGAATGAATAAATGTATGATGATTTCCATTTTTGAGATATGGCACCGGTGGACCAGAAAGGTGGAGCCACTTGCCCATGGTCCCACAGCAAGAAGATGGCACACCCAGAGTTTTAAGTAGAGCTGTCACACTCCAGTGTCTATGAGCTTTCCACTTCCGGTGAGGCTTAATTCCACCATCAAAGCTCACTGGTAATCACCACGCCCCCGCCCAGCCACCACCTTACCCACCTGGTGCCCTGGTACACAGACACTCTTCTTTTTAATGTTATAATTGCTGTCACTGGGTACTGTGTGTCCCTCTTTGTTGCTGAGGCCAAGTATGCCCTATTCACATAGCCAGAAGCTTTAATGAGTCCTCCTTGGGCTGCCGCTTGGTTGTTTTTATTGGTTTTCCTCATGGCATGAGATTAAGAAAAATGTCTTTAGAAAGTAGCAAATTTACTGGCTTACGTAGGTTCCCCAGGCTCAGACGAGATGGATTCATATACAGAAGGTTCTCAGCGTCTGAAACAACCGTCCATATGGAAAATAAAGTAGCAAGTCGTTTGCTCAATGACAAGTTCTAATTTTCTTAATTCTTCCAAACAGTCTGTATATAGAACAGATTTTGTCAAAAAGACACACAGGCTCCATCGATCTTGTTTATGTTCTCATTGTGGGAGTATTCCCATCCCACCTGCTTTCCTACTGATGTTTGCTAGGAGCAAGGAACTTGTACATTTTTTTCCCCTGCATCTTCTATGGAAAGGAACTGGGAATATTCACAAGATTCGTTTTACTTAACTGTGAAAACCACCCCGTGAGGGAGGTGATGCCATCCTTACTCTGCCAGCTCAGGGGCCAGAGGCTGAGAGACGTCATGTGTTAATTTGTGTCAGAGCCAGGACTCAACCTAGGACTTTCCAATATTACAGCATGCCGCTTTCCTCAAGGATTGGGAGAATTCTGGCTGTGGCCAGGGGATAGACTTTGCAAAGAAACCCCATTGCTCTTTGTGGGGACACTTCACCTCTCTTGCCTCAAATGTTGCATCTGTGAAATGGGGATATGACCGGCACTTCAGGGAGCTTCAGGTGGGCTTGAAAAGGGATAATGAAATATCATTTATAAAATGCCTAGCACTGGCCTGAAACATAATATGCTCTTAGTAAATGAGAGACATGGTTTCCTTTTCTCTCTACCTGATTCATCTACTTCCCTACTCAGCTATGCATTCATAAGAGGCAGGGAGCGTGTCTCATTTGCCTCTGCTCCCCAGCACCCAGGAGGCTGCCTGGACAGAGAACCGTCTCCAGGAAATGTTTGAAGAAGGAGCGAAGGACTGTGTTCATTTCTCGTCGGCACCGGCCTTAGAATGCCTTCCAAATTCAGATTCAATTCACCTCTTAGGAGTAAAGCCAGGCACGTCGCTTTCCATCACAGGAGGTGGCAAGGAGGTTTTAGAAGCTATTCCATGGCAGGACTAAGTGCAAATCCCTTAGGGAGGAGAATTCCCATTGAAACACGAAGATGGCCTTGTATTTGCTAGGCCCACTTTGGGCCCCAGAGCCCATTTTGGATGAGCACTGGGGTTTGTCATTCGTTTTACAGGTTAGGAAAGTGAGGCCCAGACTGGGAAGAAGATTGGCTCATGGCCACACAGTTAGGACTTGGATGAATGGGGACATAACTATTTAAATAGTTAAACAGTCACGTTGTTAATGTGGGGTCACAAAAGGATGGTTACCCCAGAGGAAGAGACAGAGAGCTCTCTGCAGAAGTGACACTTAAGCTGAGATCTGTAGAAGTAGACTTAGCAAGGTCAAAAGGCAGGAAGGGGTACACAAAAGAGGGTGTTCAGGGAAGAGGGAGCAACATGTGCAAAGGCCCTTTGGTTGGAGAAGTGGCAAGGACATCAGCGTGGCCCAAGCGATAAGGGACAGAAGGCCGTTGGCAATGCAAATGGGCTGGATCATGCATGTCTTGTAAGTCCCCAGGGCAAGTGTGGGTTTGGTTTTAGGGGTGGGAGGGTTGTGAGCAGTGGGCTGGCATAATCAGGTTGGATTTTGACATATCACTGTGGTGGCTGGGAATGGAAAGCGGGGGAGGTTTTGAGTCCAAGCTATGCTATTTATTAGCAATGTGACCCTGGGTGAGTGTGGGTGGTCATACAAGTTCATTGGGCTGTGGAGAAGACTAAAGGGATAATGATTATTGAGTTACTATTATCATATCATCATCATTAGATGATTAGAAGAGTAACGGGCTAAGAGTCAGGAGTGTTGGATTCAAATCCCTGTTCTGCCCATTTACTCCTTTGGGCAGGCAGGAAAGCCCAGTGGTTAGGAGATCTGGCTCTGACACCAGACATGGGGTGGAGAGGGCAAAGCCACACACAACCACGAACCTGCTGGTGGTGTGGCCTTGAGCAAGGGACTTTCCCTCTCTAAGGCCACTGCAGTGGGTACTACCACGTGGGGTGGTTATACGAATTTAATGAAAATTAATAGCATAGTGCCTGGTGTCATGGCTGTTATTATTACTATGGTCAAGTTGGTTTTATTCGCATGAAGGACAATGCCACTGCCTTCTGGATCATGCTTGAGGACCAGAAACCAAACGTCCACCACCTTGGGGATGGCTCAGCTGTAGCCTCAGTGGTAGAGTGATTTCCCTGGAAAAATTCTAAGACAAAATTCTTCAGTGGAAAGACTGACATAGATGAAAGAACTGGATCTGTTTCCAGCCCCTCCACCAACCCACCGACCAACAGACCTTGGCAATGCCCCAGTTCTCCCCCGAGTTTTTGTCTTCTCCTCTCTGGGCATTGTTCTCAACCAGAGCTGTCCCTTTAACTTGGTGGATGATCAGAAGGCTCTAGGTTAGGGGTGGGGAGGAAGGAGGCTGGGAGTCACTCAAATCCAATTTCTGTGGCTTCACCAAGTGCTCCTGTCACTTGATAAGGAGCAGCCAGGACCTCAGCTTTGCCTCTGTCAGGGAGAAGTCGGAACGGTTCAGCGCCTGGCGAAGCTCGCTTATCGCATTAGACCGTTCACTCGGCTGCGCAGATAAGACCCAGCTAATCAGACAAGATGCCCTCCACCTCTCCTCAGATCCCTGCTCACTGAATGGCCCTGCTTCCCAGAGGTGAACGCATTTAAAACGATCCCTGACAAGGCACTGGAATTGAAAATTTGATCCAAAGCCCAGTACAAGCTGCTGGCGTGCAGGCTTCAGGCTGAGAAATAAAGACCTGGGGGATTCTTTTTATTCATTCATTTACTTCTTTATGGGGTTTCTTTTTGGCTCTTCCCCCCCTCTCCCCACCTATCAATGGCTTGCTCTCCGACTTCCTTTTGGATTGAGTGGGTTTTTTTTTCCCTCTTCTTTTCTTCCATCTCTTCGAATAAGGGGCCAGTTTTCTTTTGAGAACAGGAAGAACTGCCTCTGCCATTTTGGTTTGCCACTCCAAGATGGCAGGTGTAGTCCACGGAGAGAGCTCCCCCAGCAAGGGGAAAGAAAACTAGGGCCTCACCAAGAGAACACAAAACTGTGTGTTCGGCCAGAAGCAAACTGTACAATGACCTAATTTAACATCACACATTTTAAAAATAAATTTTAAAAAAATTATGACATATTTACAATACATATGATTCAATTCTCCCTTCTAACCAAGTGCTTCCTGAATAAAACATGATGAAAGTTCAGTTTTGAGAAACATTTTTCTTGAACTCTATTTCTCTCCTCCTTTAAAAAGTATGTATCACCTGATAACCATGTCTTTAGTTCAATAAACTCTTACTTAGTGCCCGTCTAACTAATACACTGAGCACTATTTATATGCCATGCATTTCACCGATTCTCATTCACAGATGTATATTTAGATACATTTTATTAAATATAAAATAAAAAATAAAAGATTTTGTTATTTAAAAAAGAAAAGATGTTCTTTCTAAGTAATCTCCAAACCCAACGTGGGGCTCGAACTCACAGCCTGGAGATCAAGAGTTGCATGCTCTACAGACTGAGCCCACCAGGCACCCCTAGGTACATTTTAAATCTCTGAAATGAGCTAACTTTTCTGAAACCCAGATGCACAGTATGTCAGTCTTATTGGCGGCATATTTTTTTCGGGCTTTGTGGTCCATAAAATGTCAGGTATCTAACAGTAAAAACCATCTTAGAGCTGATGAACTCTTTCACAGCTGAGGAAACTGAGGCTCAGATAGGAAAGCCACAGAGCCAGCAAGTGATGAAGCTGGGATTCAAGCCCGTTTCCTTTTACTGTATCACCCTGGGCCCTCAGCCATTATCTGCCTTATACCCCAACTCTGCGTCCATCCCTGGGATGTTCAGGTCAACAGATGTGTTTAGCTCTTGTCTAGATTGTTAGAACTTGTCCTGTCTAGATGGCTAGATTCAGGAAAACCCAGAAAAATAGTCTTACAGGTGACCTACTTTAAAAAACCCTTCCTCTTCCAACTAAGGTCCAAAAGGAGACATGACTGGCCAAAGGGCACACAGCAAGACAGAAGAGAATCGATGACGGATATGACCTCCAAGCATATGATCTTGTTCATCAGTGTTAAAAGCCCAATTTCTAATCCCCTTTCCCGACACCTGTCTGTCTCCCACACCAATTCTATGGTCCACATTTTCTCTCCTTTCGGTCACTTTCTAACTGTATGCTGCCCAATGCTTTCTCTTCTTTCCCTCCAAATCTGGGCCAACTGGCTCCAAGTGTCTTTGTTAAGGCTTGTTGAAAACAAGGTACTGCTGCCTGTTCACACCTTTCCTTTGGGCAAGCTGCTTCCTTCCTGAAGTTCCACCTGAGCCCCGGCCAGCGAATTCTCACATGTAATAACCCACATGATATCCCTGCTATGTACAGTTCTGGCTTTTCCAGGACTTTAAGTTTCGAGCCCCCCCTTTTTTCCACCAGGGAATTCATAACCTTGAATCCAAAGTTCTGCAGCCTATCTGGGGAAATGGGTTTAGACGGGAATAGCTAAGAATAGCTAACATTTATTGGTTCTTCCCCGAGTGCCAGGCCCTCTATGAAGCACTTCACACACATCATCAGCACATTTAATCCTCAGCACATCTCTGTGAGGCAGTTGCTATTGCTGCTTCTGTTTTTCAGATGAAGAAACCGGGCTCAGAGAGGTGAAGTGGCCTGCCTAAGGACGCACAGCTTGGTTTTAAATAAAGCTTACTTCAAAGCCCCTCTCTTAATTTAAGTGAGCACTCTTTCAATGCTCTAATTGGTCACTGATCCCCCAGCCATCACTGTCTCTTGCAGTGTCACTTTTGGTCCTTAATATTGCGGTGAGCACAACTGGATCCAAGCAAAGTGTGGGTAGAGACCATCATCCTGTAGCCCCTGCACTGTCTTTGTGCCTCAGACAGTGTCAGATTGATGCCACGGGGCTATGACAGCTATACATTTTTCTTAGGATAAAGACTAGGTCCCATGCTATGATCTAAAGGGCCCTGTGTGGCTGGAAACCTCCCCGTTCCCCAATTTTGTCTCAGCCCACTGACCTGCTTCTAATTCTCTGTGCTTCTCACGAGTCCTCCTGTCCTAGGGCTCTTGTGTCTGCTGTCCTTTTTCTCTGACACATGCTCCACCTGCTCCCCTTCACCTCATCAGTTTGGGTTTGCCCCTCAGATTTCATTATTTCACTGGGAAGTCCTTCCCAGCCACCAAGCCCAGGCTGGGATCCCTGGGACACAAGGGCATGGCCCCATGCCCTTGTCTTGCTTCTGGCTGACTTCCTTTGTGAGGGCATGGATGCCATGTTGCTTTTGCTCACCATTTCCTGCCTGTCACAAAACAGCTTTTGATAAATATTTGATGAATACAATGGGGAGCTCAAACAGCAGCACCACGCCCCCCGCCCCCCAGGCTCACCATCCACTTTTCCAGTTTCCATCAGATCCTGATAGAAAAACCTCTGGACCAAATCACTTTTATGGCATTTTTTTTTAGCCTGAAGCTTTATAGAAGTATGGTTGCAGCTCCAGCCCACGTACAATGAAATGTATGTGGCCCGTACCGGCCGTATCTGCCAGAAAGACAAAGCCGGTCTTCCTTCCTTCAGACTTTATCCTCTGGGCCCAGGATCTAGGACAGGAGGGGGTTGGGTTACCTTCTTGCCCATAGCCTTGTTTCCAGATGGCATTATTCTTCTGGGAAATGGCAGAGTTTGGCCAATGCCACTAAGAGCCCAATCTCATTCCAACAGACTCCAACAACTAAATGTTTTGGCAGGGTTGCAAGTTGACGATGGCAAAACCTCTTGAATGAAAAAAAAAGTCTTGAATCCGTCCTTTCATCTATGGGATGGAAATTTCCAATACAACAGTATAGATCTGGTTGGCTTCTGTGGTTTTCTTCTACAAGAAATGAAGAAACCCAGGCACGTCTATGGGGGAGGCCAGGACTTGTGGGAATCGAAGACTTACAGGCAAGATTGGTGAGATCAGATGCCCATGGAAATGGTCAGAAGCTGGAAATGAGTGAAGTGGACCAGGTGGGACCATGGCATGCCAGGGAACCCAGATCAGAGTAGGGAACGTGCTCTCCTACTCCACATTGGCCAACTGCTAGGACTGTGGGAATGTAAGTCCTGCGTTGTCAACCCTTCTGATTTTTCTAGAGATGCCCGAACTCGGTATTTTCATGCAAAAATCACCCATGTTAAGTGTTGGAATAATTAACTTAAAATGTAAAATGATCCAGGCCAAGCTCCAAAATGCATGTGGATTTATGGACGCTCCCTTCTGATTAGGAGTTTAGAAAAATTTCCAACATCTTTTGTTTCCCCAGGAGTCCTTTGGAGTGGAATCAGAAAACCACTGGGGGAAAGGGGATGGGAAGAGAGGAACCGTGCGTGAGGGTGCTGGGCTGGTGTCTGAGTGCACGCATACCCACTCTCCCAGGCAAGGCACAAAAGCAACCGCCTCCAGGCAAGCTGACTAGACCATCATGGTGCATCGCTGACATTGGAATTACATTAAATTATCACCACACGAGTGCCTTCCGCTGTTGTTTGTGTTCCAAAATGTCCCAATGAATTCTAAAAGCAGTGCCATGTTCCCTTAGAAGAAAAAAAAAACCTAATGTTCTGTCCTTTATCAGAGCCCACTCAGGAAAATGAGCTCTCTGAATGGAAGCCCTCCCTCCTCTCCAGGGGACAGAAGGAAACAGGGAGAAGCGATTAAAGCTTTTGATTAGTTCACAGGAATGTTTCTTTTCTTTTATTGTTGCTTTATCTTTACTCACACAGAAGTTGGCCTGATAGATCTCAGATTAGAACCAAGGGGGAAGATGCGGGGTATGCACCGGAGTGCAGGGCAGGGGAAGGATAATGGTTTATATTTCCTGAGTGGTTCTCCAGGTGGTAGGACCGTGTGACCCTCCACTTTGTCACCTTGGTTCATGGACCAATGATATCTTTTGCTAACATAGGCTTGTGGTCCCTGCAGCTTCATAGGATGTGTATTACCATTGACCTTCCTTCTTTCTCCCTCCCTCCCTCTCTTCCTTCCTTCCTTCCCTCCTTAGTTAGTCTGGGTCCTCCCGTATGTCTCAGAGTGTGCTCACCTTGCTCCACTGAGGGAATCTATTTTTATTTTTTTTATTTTTTAAAGATTTTATTTACTTATTTGACAGAGAGAGACAGCCGGAGAGGGAACACAAGCAGGGGCAGTGGGAGAGGGAGAAACAGGCCTCCCATGGAGCAGGGAGCCTGATGCAGGGCTCGATCCCAGGACCCTGGGACCATGACCTGAGCCAAAGGCAGACGCTTAATGACTGAGCCACCCAGGTGCCCCTCCACTGAGGGAATTTAGATCATGGTGTAAGACAACTGTAGTGAAGCATTCTGGGTTTTCATTATAACCCATGTCCTTTTCCTCCTGGACACAGAGTTAGACTACATATCCCAGCCTCCCTGGCAATGATATACAGACTGAATTCTGTCCATGACTGTGCCACTTTCAGGACCAATCCATGAAAAGCCCCTATTTGACCCTCCATATTTGCTCTTTGCTTGTCTTCCACATGGATGCTGAGTGCGCATCAGAGAACTCCAGGGCCCAAAGCTCCTGGTAAAGTCTCCAGGAGAAAGGCTTTACATGCCTGAATGGCAACAAGGAAGGTTGCCTGTTGCATGGGAATGTCTGCAGTAGACATTTTATGAGCAAGATATGAATTTTACTGCTCCATGATTGGGGTTTATTTATTAAAGCAGCTAGTATTACTAGCCCTAACTAATGTATCAATTATTTTACCAAATGAAAAAATGATAATCTATTGCAAGACTGGGTTAAAATCTGGCCCATATTGGACTGAAAGAGAAGAGGTGTGTGGTTCTCCACCATGGTTCCATGCTACATGATTTTTACCTTATGAGCTGATTTCAGTTTCTCAACCATGGATCAAAGATCGAGTTCTCTATATGGAACATCCTCTCGGTTAGTTCACAGACAAGACAATTCAAAATGAGGCAATAATCTGGTCAAATGAGGAAGTGGACAGCTTAACTCCCATCCTCCCAACACTCAGGACCCATAACAATTTCAGCTACCTGGACCATTTCTGCACACGTGGGATGTTTATTTGGCCTTCACAGACAAAGAGATTATAGTAAAGAATGCCCAGGCATCTTTCAGAAACCCACTCAGTCCTGCCCTGGATCAGGTTGGAACTCAGTTCACCCAAATTTCCAGCCTAGGTGATTTTACTCATCTTTAAATAGAGACACAAGTATCAGTCTCAAAGATTGTGAGTTATAAATACCCCCCTTTCTTGTTCTCTCTCTCTCTCTTCTCTCTCTCTCTCTTTCTCTATCTCTCTCTCTCTCTCTCTCTCTCTCTCTCTCTCTCTCTCTCACACACACACACACACACACACACACACACACACACAAAACCTGTTACCATGCCTGGTGCACAGTACTCTTCCTTAAATCTTATAAAACCAGACTCAAATGCCAAGGATGTTTCTTCAGAGATCAAAAACTATAAACCCTTCAAGAAAGTAATAATAGGGGTGCCTGGGTCACTCAGTTGATTAAGTATCTGCCTTTGGCTCAGGTCATGATCCCAGGACCCTGGGATTGAGCCCTGTATCTGGACTCCCTGCTCAGCGGGGAGCCTGCTTCTCTCTCTCCTCTCACCTTGCTTGTGCTCTGTCTGTCAAATAAATAAATAAGATCTTTTTTAAAAAAAAGAATGTAATAATATGATGATGATGGATGGTTCTGACTCTCCTATAGATAATAGCTCTTAACTCCGAGGGCTTTGGAAGGGGAACAAAAATAGGCAGACTTTGTGAAACAGTCAAAACTTGGAAAAAGTGAATGGCATGAAATGAAGTATTTATTTTTTGTGGTTTTTAGCTTTAGAGCAGGCTGAAGTCAGTGCTTCTTGGGGAAGCCAAAATGCTAAGAGAAACTCATAGTCTCTCTGGCCAGAAGAAGCAGGGGACAAAGTTTGGGGCTATCATGGCAACTAAAAAGTAAGGGAAAATCCCTGAAAGGAAATAGACAGGAGCCTCAAGTTATTAACTACCCAGATCTTTGTCTGATCTCTGAATTTCACACATATAATATGAACTTCACACATAGGACAATAAACAGTTCAGCTAAAGACAGAACTGAACTGAGATTTGAATTTTCATACAAAATATAGAGTTTGGTTTGAGTTCAATCAAATCACCAACTAAAATAAAAACATGAATACTCTTCAGGGGAAGTTAACAAAATCTAAAGTTTCCATAATCTAACAGTATCCAGGATATAGTCTCAAATACCTTGACATACAAGAAAAAAAATCAGGAAAATTTGACACAGGCTCAGGAAAAAAAAAACCATAATCAACTTAGACTCCACACAAGGTGACTTTGGCATTGAAATTAAGAGACATGGATTTCAAGGCAGATGTTGTGTGTCATAATCCCTAGAACAATAAAAATAAATGCAATGATATACAGTGAAAACACCAATAAATAAATTAAATATAATTGTAAAAAATTAAAGTAATTCCAAAGAATGCAGGAAAAGAGGAAGAGAAGAAGAAAAAACAGAGAGACAAAAAACTAAGATGAAAGATTTAAATCCATCCATATCAACATACGTATTAAGTGTTAATATGATGATGACTACCATTTACTGAGGATCTAATACATGCTAAGTACCTTCCTTGCATTATTTCATCTGATCTTAATAACAACATTGTGAGATAAATATTCAATTTCTTTGTGATGAAGAAATTGAGGGTTACTGACATTAAATTTATTGCCTACAGTGATGAAGTAATAATTGATAGAAACAAGATTTTAGGTTGGACTGCAAAGCTTATAATAATTCTACAGCATTTTGCCTCTAGGGTGGTTACCAAGGTTTATAGTGGAATAGAGTACTGTGTTGCCCCCTTCTCCCCATTATCTCATGACAATTATAAGATGCAAGTGGCTTGAAAAAACAATAGGAAAAAGCACCGTAATAGAAAATACCCACCCTACCATCTACCTTCAGCAAGAGTGACCCCATATGCCAACCCCTTATACAGCTAATATCGAAGTTTATGCTTTTTGACTTCAATGAAATTTTAGATGCATTAAGAAAGAAATGAGGGTATTCGGAGTTCAAAAACTGCTGGATTATTCCAGAGATCCCTCTTAAAAATAAATTGTCCCTGGAGCTTTCAAAATAAATTACTGTGGCTTCATAAGGCATAGAAGATTAGTTTTAAGTCCAATGCTTCCATGTCATTTTCAATTTTCTGTTTGCAAAGAAATGGCTTGGTTCTCTGGGTTCTTCCACCTTTCTCTGATAGTTTAGCTTAAATGAATTTCTCTAGGTTGTGTGACAGGCCCTCAAATGGGTGTCGTTCTCTATTTCCTAGAATACTTTGATTACCCTCATTTACCATATAGACAATGCAATATGCAGTATGGATAGCTGGATCATCTCAATGTCTTGACACAGACAATGGTCCACCAGTCCTTTCTAGGTTTTTGAGTTTTTGCATGTTATTGGTGGCAGCTTAGTGTTAGTCAGATGGCTATAGTTCTACATCTAGACTCTACATCTTATCAGCTATATAATCTTGGACTTTACCTTTTTGAGTTTTAGTTTCCTCATTTTTAAAATGAGAGATAACAGTGGTACCTTCTATATAAGATTTTTGGAAGGTTAGGTATGATAATGTATGTAAAGGACACAAATTATCTGACATATAGAGAGCACTCAATTAAATGTTTTAAAAATGACATGTTATGCAGTACTCTAGAGGAAAGAGCTACAATCTCTGCTTTGGGATAAGGATTGAAGGAAAAGAAGAGGATTCTGGAGATTTTCTCAGGGGAGGAACATGTTGGGTTGGTTTCTAAAAGGTGAATAATAGTTTTCTACACAGGTAGGGCTATCCCAGATAGTAGTAACAGCATTTGACAAGACTTATGTGGGAACATTGGCTGGAATGATGGTGGGAAAGAGCTGGAAATTCATCCTATGTCCAAGCTGAAAGGGATCATATTTGTGTAGGGGAGGGTTAGAGAGCTCATCCTATAGGAGAGATCATAGCAGAGAGTAATATATCACAGGCTCTTTTGGGGGATAACACTCCAGCAGGATGGCACAGGATGCATTCTAGAAGCATAGACTGGAGGCCTGAGGAGTTTGAAAGTTCTGTGTGATAACCCCCATGAGTACAGACAGTGGCCTGGACAGGGTAGTGGCTGTGGGGTTGGAGAAGAAAGGCTGGAGTCTCAAATTATCCCAGAGAGGACTAACTAGTCACTGACAAATGCTTGAAAATAAAGAAGGCTTGATTCATTCTCTCAAGGAGGACGAAATTCTCCTAAATTGATTTCTGAAAGGACTCTCAGGAGAATTAAAATTAATTCAAGAAGAAAGCTATTTGGTTAGAGCAGTGGTTCTTAAACATCAGTGTGATTGGTTTAGAAGAGTTGTTAAAATGCCAATTTCAGCTCTCCCCAACGCACCAGCCCTCAGAGGTTGATGCAGAGAGATTAGGTGGGGAGCCAGAAACCATATTTTTTAGGAGAAGGCCCCAGGTGATTCTGCTGTAGATGATCCAGGACTCACACTTTGAGAAACAGTGGTTTAGGGAAAGAAGGATTACAGGCAGGGTGTAGTTAGAAAGCAGGAGTGAATTGAAGCAACGGTTTTGTGGGATAAGTAATCAGGGAGAACTTTAGGAAGAAAGTCAAGTGGGAGTTAAATCTTTCAAGGGGAGTAAAGGAATAGGGGATACATCTCAGGTGAGAAATTCCACAGCGGTAACAACTGGGTCCTATTTACCAGCAACAAGAAGACCATCCTGATGGGTGGAAATCATTGAAGATGACCTTTAAGGACAAAGAGCAACCAGACTCAAAGGCGCTTTGAAAGCCAGGTAAGCAGTCATGTTTAAGTGGATGGCATGTGTCAAAGATAGCCATGAATATCCTTGAGCAGGAGAGGCACTGAAATCCACCAAATAAAAGGAGTCCCACTTCTCTTTAGACCTGACATTGAGAATGCTTTGCCAATTATATCAATGGAAGGATAATAAGGAGGGAAACAAAGGTGAAAGGGAGTCAATTTTGCTGGTTCTCCCTCAGATATCTCCTGATTATAGGACAGTTTTTTCCTCTTGGCAAGCCCAGTGGGTTGCTGGTTGTTATGTGTCACGCTGATATGAAGTGGGGTCTTTCATCAGAAAGATGGGGATGGAGCTGAGCAGGGGCAGTGCACAGAACCACAGCACAGATTTCTGTGAAGCTTTTTGAGAAAGGGACTGGAAGATTCAGAAAATGGATCCGGAAGTTAGGACCCTGGAAACCACAGCTCATTAGAGCATCTCTGCTCCTGTCTCTGGTATAGTTGAGCTTCATTCTGCCTGGAGCCTTCTCATATACTGTTCCCTCTGGCAGAACACTCTTCTGCCTGCTCTCCTCCTACTAAACTGCTTCACATCTTCCACTTTCTCCAAGGAAGCCTTTCCCAACTTCCAGACTGGATCAGATGCTTGTTTTAGATGCCCTCAAAGCAATACACCCAGGTGGTTAAGAACATAGGGTCTGGAGCCAGCCTGCCTGGATTTAGGTTATATCACTTAGCAGCCGTGTGACCTTGGGTAAACTCCTTAACCTCTGAGAGCCTCAGTTTCCCAATCTGTACAACGGCGATGATATTAATATAAGTTACTTCATAACTTAATGCGACTGTTAATTTAGTTAGTGCTTGTAAAATGCTTAAAACAGAGTTTAGAGTCCTGTGTCTTATTCTTTCCAAGCACCGTGTTCTTGTCACAGTGGTAGTTAATGATTATGTGCGTGATCATACATATCACAGCAGACTCCCCAAGGAGATTAGAGATGCCAAGAGGGACCAAGTTTGTATTGTGTCCTGCTGTGAGTCCAGTGTGTGCACATAGCAGATACTCCATAAATATATGTTGAATGGATTATCTAATCAAATCTTCATGCAGCAGATGGAAAAGCAATGAGAAATAGGGCTGCAAATATGCCCCCAAAGCCACAGAGGGGGTGGATATAAGGATTTGCAGAGAAGGTTCTAGAATTAAGGTGTCTTAACATTTGGAATATTTGGAGAGGCATTTTGGAAACTTTTCTTTCTCCATTCAAAGCCTGGCAGTAACACCCTTCTTGTCAAATAATCAGAAAAAGAACTTGAAATATAATTTTATGCTTTTTCTCTCTACACTTTACTCCTCTTCAGCTCTTGAAGTCTATATGATGCAGGAACCTTCAAGATAACTTAGTCTGGCCCTCACTCGGGGGCAGGGCAGGCAAGATGCCATGAGGGTTCGGGTCCTGAGCTCCTGAGTGAAACATATCCGGGTTCTAATCCTGGCTAGCTGTGGGACACTGGTCAAGTTCCCATACCTCTCTGAACTTCAGTTTTCTTATCATAGCATGGTTCTCATAAAGTATCCATATCCCAGTATTGCTGTAAAGTTTAAATGATAAAGTGCTGCCTGGCATATAATATGTGTTTAGTAAGTGTTCCTGTGGCATGGAACCACAGCTCATTAATGGGGATGGAGCTGAGCAGGGGCAGTGCACAGAACCACAGCAGCCTTGTATTACTCAGGGGAACTAGTCCAGAGAGGGAAGAGATGTGAAAGAGGACAAAAATAAGTGGTTTGACTCATCTGTGCAAGAGACTGTACCAACACCTTCTCTATGTCTACTGCTTGTCCAAGAGATGAACAGGAAACAGCCTTCACCTGAAGCGGTTTGGGGACTGCTGGGAAGGATGGACAGAAAAGTCAACAAACACAGCATTCATCATTGCTGCTATCCATGCAGGGAAATATCTGAGGCTAAGAGGGCATAAAGTTCTCACATAACTGGGTCTGGAAGGTTCTGGGGAAGGCTTCCCAGAGATGTAAGGACAGGCCACGCAGGTGAAGGTGTGTGATTTGGAAGGGCATTCCAGGCAAAGGTGCACAGTAGGGAGATGAGAGGGAGCAAATTGTGATGGCCAGCTTCATTTACTTCTTCAGCAAATGTCTGTGGGGGAATGCTTATGTACCCATACAGTGTTGTTGGTCCTTGAAGGATGATCAAGAAGACACTGACATCTTGACTATTCATAAACCAATCAACCACAAGGGCAGCGTGCCAAGAGTTGTAAGCACAGTTTTGACGCCAAGCTGCTTCTGACCAGGGCAACTCTAGGAAATTCTCCACGAGGGGAAGTTGTAGTGATCATCTGTCCTCCGTTATTTGGGATAGAAACACAAAAGTGGTACATAAAGAAACTGTGCTACAAACTTGAGAATTACATAGTGCTGTGCAAGTATTACAATTAAGGAAAATTATTGTAGCCCAGTGTTCATTTTTTAATTATTTCTATTAAATGTTAATTAATGATGATTAATGATGTGTCGCATGCAGCCTCTATAACATGGTTAGTGAAGAATATTCCAAATCATCCAGGGGCCGATCATTTGTCTAAAGGTCTGCTCTATTTTTATGTGGCTGTGATTGAAAAGCAGATCTGCCCTTCCGCCCACACCATCATTAAACTCTCCCTCTCCTCTACCACTAACCTCATCAGAAAAAAGTAAGACATAAAATTGATGAATTGTTTACTGGCAGAAGAATATCAGAGTTAACCCCTGTCACCTCCTTGTCCCTCTGGCTCAGGATTCTGTGTCTGACAGTGGCCTCGAGGGAGTTTTGGGGAGGAGGCTGGGCAGCTTTCTCATCCATCAATCTCAAAGGTTAGGAACATTCCTGAGACAGCCCAGGCCTCCTTCACTGTCTATTAGAGAATGTGCCATCATGAATTTATGGAAACCCACGAAGACCTCTGTGCCTGTTCAGCTGTACCACACTGGCTAAGGGAGTTGGGTGAGTGACCTTCCCATTCTCTTAGTGGAATCATCTAGCAGTAGACTATGCTTATACGTGAATCAGAAATTTAACTGTTTGTTTCAAAGGATACATCTGGATATAGACACAGGTATGGGGGAAGACAGAAGATTGGACTTTTGAAGAAGAGGAGGAGGGAGGAGAAGAGGAAGAGGAGGAGGAAGAAGGAAAAGGAAAAGAGGAACAGGAAGAGGAAGGAGGAGGAGGAGAAGGGGAAGAAGAAGAAGGAGAAGAAGGAGAAGAAGAAGAAGGAGAAGAAGGAGAAGAAGAAGGAGAAGAAGAAGAAGGAGGAGGAGGAGGAGGAGGAGGAGGAGGAGAAGGAGAAGAAGAAGGAGAAGAAGGAGAAGAAGAAGGAGAAGAAGAAGAAGAAGGAGGAGGAGGAGGAGAAGGAGAAGAAGAAGAAGAAGGAGAAGAAGAAGAAGGAGAAGAAGGAGAAGAAGAAGGAGAAGAAGGAGAAGAAGAAGAAGGAGAAGAAGAAGAAGGAGAAGAAGGAGGAGGAGGAGGAGGAGGAGAAGAAGAAGAAGAAGGAGAAGATGAAGAAGAAGGAGAAGATGAAGAAGAAGAAGAAGAAGAAGAAGAAGAAGAAGAAGAAGAAGAAGAAGAAGGAGAAGATGAAGAAGAAGAAGGGGAAGAAGAAGGAGAAGGAGAAAGAAAAGGAGAAAAAACAGTAGGAACCATTTACTGAGCTCCTGCTCTGAGCCAAGCTGATGAAAATACTTTGGAGTATTTAACCATTGTCAACAGTCCTGCGGGGTGGACAGATACCATTATCCCCATTTTTGAGATGAAGAAGCAGAGATGCAAAGACATTTAGGTAGCTGTCACAAATGGTGGTGGAATGGGCTTTAAATACAGGCAATCAGAGCCAAAGCCTGTACATTTAAACATGATGCTCCACTGCCACCTCCAGAGACATTGTGCTAACTTGTATTAAGTTCCTACTGTGTGTCAGGCACCTTGCCAGGGGCTTGGGTTCATGACCGAATCAAACACATTCTCATCTCTGGAGGAGCTTCCAGGTCAGCAGGGTGAAAAGACAAGCCTGTCAGGGAGTGAAACCCAGATGAGGTACAAAAAATGGCTCAAGGAGCCATGGGCTTCTTGGAGGGCTCGGCACCTGCTGGGACCAGAGGAGGTTTGGCAGCACTTGGATTGGGCTCAGATTCTGGGTGGGGTCTTGACTGGCAGCTGGCGGGACAGGTAAGCTGGGCTGAGGGTCCAGCTTGAACAAAGGCTGGGAGGTAGGGAGTATGTTTGGGAGACATTGAGCCATCCAGTTTGGTTCAAACAGAGAGAGGTTGTAAACATGGGGCAAGCTGGCTTTCAAAGTCATATGAACTGAGCCCAAGTGCTGTGCCATGCCCGTGGCATCACATGCCTCCCTCATCTCCCTCCATCCCTTCTCAAACAGAACACTCAAAGCGTCCATGCACAGTGAGATCCTGGCCAAGGAAGGTGACCCTGGGAAGGCAGTGGCCGATGGGGACGGCATAAGCCCTGACCACTGACCTGAGATAGTGGGGGGGGGAGTGGGGAGAAGAGGGAGGACCCTTCCTCCCATTAGGCAGTGAGCCGTAGGAAGGCAGAGGCTGTGTGCCCAGGACCAACCACCAAGCCTGGCTCATAGAGCTCAAAAAAGATTATCGAAAGGATGGATCAGATCCACATAAACACACACACACACACACACACACACACACACACACATACGCATGCACGCACACATGCACAGACACATACACACATACAAACACACACATGCACACACACATATCCAAATTTTTAACACTAGAAAAAAAGGAGTTTAAAGGAAATGTATACTTTAGGAGGAGGAGGAGGAGGAGGTTTGAGGCAGGGAGAAGGAAGGAGAGGGAGTCAGCAAGTCTTGGGGACCGTCTATGTTCCAGTCTCAGCCTACCACTTCCTATAGGTGCTGGGGGTTTTTGCTGAGTAATTTTGCTAAGTAACTTAACTGCAGAGCCTCAATTCCTCATCTGTAAAATGGGAACAGTAAAACCAGTCCCAAGCTCACGGGGCTGCTGTGGGATTTCAAGAAGTCCATCCACGTCAAGGGCTTGGCCAGGACGTGGCTTGGGTTAAGCACAGATGAAAGGTGGGAACATATGCAAAGGAGCAGTTTCAACAGGCCATAGAAGATGCTCTAGAGAGCCAACCCCTCTTCCTTCTCTTCGTTGGTTAAGTCTAAAGACCCGTGGGGCTAAAACTGCAACAGCTTCCGATCTTGGCATGCTAAAAGATAGTTCTATCCATTTGCGGAGAGAACAAATTAGCAAAAGGGAATTCACCAAACTGCTAAAAAGCTGGACTGACAGTTTGGAATTAATCCTTGCCTCAGGCCCTTGGATGTATCTCTCTTTGCTTAAGTGTTGCCGCATAAATATGTTTTGGAAACAACCGGAGGAAATGAGACTGCACATATGAAAGCATCAATTAAATTAACCTCTCCCCAAAACATCAGGTAGATGGATCAAACCGATGTAATTAAAGAGATTGCTTTTGCCTCTCCCTTAAGTTATTGTTTTGTGTAAAGTGGCTTACGACGTCATCCAACTGTGGGTTTCCTCTCGGATGAATAGACATGAGTTAAATCCCTTCCCAGATGTCTCCCTCCTTCCCAGGCTGTCTGTTCTGGAGAGAGCTGGCTTGAGATTAGCCCAGAAGGAACACTAGAAGAATGTCAGGTGCTATGTGCCATCCCTGCTCAGCACCAGACCCCGGGGAAATTGAGAGCTAGGTGTAGTTCTGTGTCTTCATTAAAAAAAATGTATTTATTTATTTGTTTTTTTTATTTGAGAGAGAGTGCATGAGCAGGAGGGGCAGAGGGAGAGGGAGAGAAAATCTCAAATAGACTCTCTGCTGAGCACAGAGCCCGATGTGGAGCTCCATCCCACAACCCTGAGATCATGACCTAAACCAAAATCAAGAGCCTGATATGCAACCAACTGCGCCACCCAGACAGACCCTGTGTCTTCACTTTTGTGTCACAGTCATTGGTTTTTGTGTCACAAAAATTGGTTGGTGATTGACAATGGGTTGGTTTCTTCCATTGCTAGTGTGCCAATGAGTTGCACCAATACTTTCTATTCTTGAAGAATCAATCTTTTCATCTTCCCAATGATCAGACAAGCTTTATTATAAGGCCTATCCTGAGCTGACACCTCTAACTTGTCCTTGGTAGCTTAGACTTGCCATGGCATTCCAGTGACTCTCCAATCATCCCCTTGTCCCCATGTTCCTGTGAATAACTTCCCTAGGACCTGGGAAGCTGAGATTGTGAATTGACCCCAAGAGACTCTCTTCTTTCTTTCTTTTCACAATAAAATCCCCACATTTTAGCTAGAGACATGACCACCTAAGACATACTACAGTTCTCAGCCTCTCTTGTAGCTGATTGTGGCCATATGGCTATGTTCTGGCTGCTGGGAAGTGATGAACATGGCTCCCTTGGAATGACCTCAGAAAGAAGTGCCCACCACTCTCTCTTTACTGTTTCTCATTGGCTGCAAGGTAGGTCAGATGCCTGGAGCTGGACAGTTCCACCTTGGATGATATGAAGGAAGCCACATATTGAGGACGTGAGAGTGATGAGTTAGAAGCAGCGAGGGGTCCTTGATGGTTCCAGATCTGGCTTGTTATCTCTGGACTATCCACACTGGCCAAGAAACTGACTTCTGTCTTGGTTAAGCCACAGTTATATTTCGATCTGCTTGTTGCAGCAATTGACCCAATAGTAGGAATAACTAACATTACCTGCAAAAGTGAGTCTTCTTTTACCCCCTAACAAGATTCTGGAAACATGTGAGTAAATGGAATGGTTGTGCCTTAAATCACATCTCCAATGTGCCTGGGGAAGCCATCTGTTAGAATAGTTAAGAGTAGGATTTGGGACCTAGAACTGAGGTCCTGCTCTGCACCTACCTGTCTGGCTTTGGGCAAGTTACTTAGCTTCTCTGTGCCTCTGTTTTCTTCTTCTATAAAGTGGAGGTAATTTTATTCATCTCACAAGATTCTTCTCAAGATGAATTGAGATACCAAAGGCAAAGTCCTTAGTATGGTGCCTGGCATGTAGTAAAGAACTCCATAAATACTCTGTGGAGTCATCTGGAAAGTTAAAAAATAAATGTTTCATAATCCACCAGCACGGATTCTGGCTCCACTGGTCTAGAGTGAAATCTTGGCATCTCCGCATTTTAAAGTTTTCCCAGTTCCTTGAGTAGTTGAGAACCACTGCACTCAAGGCATCTAGTAGGAGGGCTTTCCAGAAACCATTTCCTGATTTGCCCATCAGGCAAATCAGCCACTCTTATTATGCAAAATCAGTCACACCTTCATGATGAGTTGCCCTCATCTTGTGATCTCTTCCTGATTTTATTTTGTTTTCCACCGTCATCTCTGTATACATGTGTGCTCTGGCCATCAAGGTCCATGCCATGACCTTCCAGTAGAATCCTCTCATGCTAAGTTACAGGCTCAACATAATTCATGGGCTTTCTGGAGCACTTTTATGTATGATCTCACTCGATCTTGGCCACAGCCCCGCAAAGCACTTAGGACTGGTTTTATCATCATCATCATCATCATCATCATCATCATCACCTCCATTTTACAGATGAGAAAACTGAGGCTCAGAGTGGGTAGATAATCTGGAGGCCAGACTTAAACAAGTTCTATCTGGCTTCAAAGCTTGTGATTAGTTCCTGAACCCCTCTGCTTCTCTAAAACTGCATTGTGATTCTTGAATGAGTCATTTGTTCATTTATTTGACCCACATTTTTAGTCTCAAAGACCAAAGAGACGGATAGTTCCACGAGCTAATGAAACCCCAGGTAGACCAGTAGCTTCTCCCTCTTAGCCCAAATCCAGCTCTAAGTTTGGTTAAATCTTCATGGAGATCTGATGCCATCAACGCCCTCAGGAGAATCCACAGAGGGAGATGGGCCCGTGCCAGAGTTCCCCAGGAATTCTATGTGAGTAAAGAATTGCACAGATCACCCTTTGATCCCTCTCTACAAATTCATCCCTTTTTGGATGAAGGCATTCTCTTTGGTCAGGGCAACTTGAAAGCTATCTCAAGGCCATGCTCATGTTTCACTCACTCAAGTCAACTGGAGATCAGAAACAGCAAGTAAAAAGCCCCCATCCCCTGGAAAGCCTGTGTTCCATTTGAAAAAAAAAAGTGTTTCTCTTACATATTATATAACTCTGGGGAGGCAGTTGCTTAGCAACCGAGCCCAGTTGGCTGGGCTGGGAGTAGTTATTAACTCTTCCTGCAGTCAATTGACATTGTCAAGTCTTCCTGGAAGGCCACCAACCACCCTATTTCCATAACAGGAAGCTTATGACATTCATTTGTCCCTACATCAGGACCCTTCCTGGCTCCTCACCACAACTGCAGTGCTGTCCTCCTGGGAAGAAGGACACCATATGTGGCCGTGTGCAGCTTGCCTAGTAAAACCAGCCTCAGGCTTTCCCTAACCCATGGGGAGAACCTGTTGAGAATCCATTTGGCCACTTAAGTGACGTGAAATGGGACCCGTTGGCAAGCTATAGAAGTTAAATGCACACATCACAGGGATGGGGTGCCTGGCTGGCTTAGTTGGTAGAGCATGTGACTCTTGATCTGGGGCCATGAATTCAAGCCCTACGTTGTGCGTAGATCTTACTTAAAAAAATGCATACATCACCATGTCCACATATATACTTACAGTTCCAACAGTAATGTATGGAGTAGCTACTATGTGCCAGACCCAGCAGTAGACACTGGGGATGGACAGTAAACAGGAGTCAAATGTCCCACCCTCACCAACCTTTCATTCTAGTTGGGGAGCTAGATGGTACCTACAAAAAGAAATGAACAAGATAATTTTGTTTGTCTTAAGTGCTTTGAAGGAAATAAAATAAGGGGATGTAATAGAGCCTGAGTCGATGTGTGGGAAGAGGTGTCTCTATACCTACAGCTATCTCAATGCACTCATCTAAATATATCAGTATAAAAGATCCGCCCATATGTTGGGGACACTGTGTTGCTGCTGATAGATACATTTCCATTCAATGTTGGTGTGGCAGGAGCCCTAGAGCTAATCTCAGTTCAGTCTCTAAAATCTTTCCCATCTCAGTAAATGGTACCACCTGATTCAGCCAGTCACTCAAGCAGTAACCCGGGGGACATCCTAATTCTGTTTTCTCTCTTTTATCCATCAACATATCTATTGACTTTAATTTCAAAATAGACCTTGAACCTGCCCCTGGATGACTATAACAGCTTCCCCAGCTGCTCTTCCCTGATAGTTCATTCTCTACCCTGTAGCCAAAGTGAGATTTCAAATAAGGAACTCACTCTCTCCTCTGCTTAACACTTCTCAATGGCTTCCCTCCTGCTGATCTCAGATTACCTCCAAACACTTATTGCAAAGGCTCTGTACGTTCCAGAGCCTGGTTACTTATCTCCTTCCATTTCTGACCATTACTCCTTTCATTTACCACATTCCAGCCACCATGGCCTTGGTTCTGACTCAAAAAGGACAAGCTCATTTTTATTTTTGCCTCAGGGCCTTTGCACATGCTATTTCTTTTGCTCCTAGCCTGACAAACCCCCACTCATACATCTTAGCTGAAAGTTATTTTGTTAAAGAGGCTCTCCCTGACCACCTGATTCCCTGATCCCAGCACCCTGGTTGACGCCTTCACAGAACTTTTATTCCTATTTGTTATTACATGTATACATATGTGTGTGTATATATACACACATATATACATATATAAAATACATATATATGTATGTAATATATAATACAGATGTGTATAATTACATAATAATGTATAAATATAACCTATAAATGTAATTTATACATTATACATGATAAATAATGTATAACTATAATATATAATAATGACATCCATATGTATATATACATATATAAATATGTTTTTAACTTGCTTATCTCTCTCCTTTGAAAAGCTGAGTTTCATGAGGGCAGAGACTACCTCAATTATTTGTTCCCAACTGTATCTCCAGCATCCATCCAGGGTCATGGCTTATACAGATGATGTTCAGATATTTTTTTTCCTACATGAATGAATAAATACATCATAAAATAGCTAGAATTTACTGAGTGTTTTCTACATCCCAAGTATGGTACCAAACACTTGGCATATCACAATCCTGTTTCATCTTCATGATGACCCAATTAGGGAGGGTATGACTATTCCCATTTTAGAAATGAGTGAGCTGAGGTTCAGAGTCGGGAGCTGTAAGACCAAGGACACACTGCTAGGCAGGGGCTGGGCTGAAACTGGAACTAAGCTCACTCCAATTCTCCAAGCTGGGCTTTTCAATCACTGTATAATTCCTAATACTTGCGGAGTTTGAGAACACTTTATCACCCCTCCCGGGTTTATCATATGAGGGATAGTTCTCTCATAGGCAGAGGAGTCTCAGAGATAGCTTGAGAGTTGGAGGTAGCACGGTGATGAGCTCAGTCTGGCTGGTCCTGCAAAGTCAGGCAAAGTCCAGTTATCTGAACAACCAGAGCCTAGCAGACAAAGGGTGAACCAAAATAACTCCCCACACTGAGTCATTCCTGATCATGCCTAGGAGGCTTTGCAGGACATCTGAGGCGCTCTGCTTCAGCATAGAACATCTCCCTCTCGCTTTATGCCCAGCACAGACCTTTACTGAGAAGAATGTGTCAGGGGACATAGCTGGCCCTGAACAACTCTGGAACTGGGTATGGATTAAAATGAGAGAACACACACACACACACACACACACACACACACACACAAGAGAACACAAACAGTTACCATTGGTTGGGCATTTAGGATGCGTCAAGCACTCGGTTGAGATCTTTTACATGCATTTGTCCCCCCACAAAATCACTCCAGGTGGGAACTATTTCTACCCCTGTTTTACAGGTGAGGAGACAGAGATGTGGTCTTTGGTTCAGGTTACCCAACCTGGAAGTGGTGGAGCTGGGATACAAATTGAAGGGGGTAAGGATCCCAAGTGCGACCTCTTAACAATTGTGTTCTATTTCCTATACCATCAGGAGGACCCTATCCCATAACCTGCTAGCACTTTTCTCCCATCCAAGTACTAACCAGGCCTGACCCTGCTTAGCTTCTGAGATCAGACGAGATCGGGCGCGTTCAGGGTGGTATGGCCGTAGACTGCAAGCACTTTTCTAAGAATCTATTGCATTGCCTAATGATCAGCTTACAGGCAGATTCCAAGTATCCTTCGCTTGGCCAAGATGAAACTGTTCTTGTGGATCACAGACAGTTGGTATATGGTCCAATCTTGCCAACTAGCGAGTGCAAGGCAAGGTTGTCTGAATCCAGGGCTGGGGGTAGAGATTCACAGGCAGGGATGATGCACATCTCCTTTGTTTTGGGATCCACTACTGATAAAAAGGATCTGCAGGATCATCATCTTGGACAATACCGTTGGCTTCTGTAAAGGCCAAGAAGAACAGCAGAATGAGCTAGCCTGTGTAATAGCATCATAACCTCAAAGAAGTCTTGATTTCTACCTCTGTGAAATAGGAATTCTGGTAGTATGAGCTAGTTATATCTAAGGTTGTTTTTAGCCCCCAAATTCTTGCCTCCAACCTCTCAGTGTACTCTTCTCAGAGCCTGCAATGCCCTTCTGTCTCCCATATTTACTTTGCTAAGTTTTATTCATCATCTGGGACTCAGCTCAGGAACCACCTCCTCCAGGAAGCCTTCCTTAAGCCCTGGTCTGGGTCAAATGCATCCTTGGATTTCTGTGGCTTAGTCCTATCCCAGGACACATTGTTATTTGTCAGAATTGTCTGCTTATACATCCAGCCTCCCCATCAGCCTCTGAATCTCTTGGGGGACAGGGAGCTTGTCCTAGATAATTTCTTTTCTTTAACAACCAGCACAGACCCTGATACTCAAGAGATGCCCAACATGGGTGCACATAGCACCATGATCTCCGGCATGGAAATTATTCCTGGAAGAATTTGACCCAAACAGCTCCAGGGAATTGAACAAAATTGAATGCAGTGGAAAGTCTGAACATTACAGAGACTCAAGAAGCATATAAAACATAAAGAGAAAATTGCTTTTCAAAATGGTAACAAAGGGAAGAAAAGATTCGAATTGGCTGTTAATATAGGCTTTGTGGATGCAATGGAGTACGGATGAGATAATTAACTTTCTCTGCGCACCTCCCAAATGTTCAGTAATGTCAAATAAAGAAAAAAATCAAATAGTAAAAAGAGTACCTTTTTTCTTCATGCATTTCCCACTCTTGCAGGACAACATGGCACAATATGATAGAAGAAAAGTATCAAGCTCTCGGCCTTGACACGAGCTTGCTTTGTGATCTTGGATAAGTTATCTCCCTTCTCTGAATCATACATACTTCAACTTTAAGTAAGAGAGACGGACTGGGATATTCACCAAGGGCTCTGGTTCATATGTATTCCTCAGGCATTGAGCCATGTTGTTCTCACATGGATTTTTTGGTGACAAATTGAGGGTTTTTCCCCTGGGGAATTCTCTCATTTTTTTCCTCGCGTTCAAAGACACACAAACTGTTCACAATTCCCCACTGTTGTAAGAGCAATTTGCTTTCATTATCCTAAACCTTTCAGCATTTCTTGAAACCTCTTTTTATAGGAAGAAAGAATGTTCCCAATGTGATCACAGAAGATAAATCTGCCATTTCACATTTCAAAAAGTAATCAAAATGCACCCTACTAGAGTAGGTACTCATTACAATTTATGCCGAGTGCTTGAAATTGCCTTTATCTTTCTTCTCATCTGTCCAGAATTATTGTTTCTATTTAGGGCAGGAATGCCTAAAGGGGTGGAGGGTGGACATGAAGAAATCTCACTGGTGTGATGCTGTTATTTCATGTTGTTTCCTTCAAGCAATGCATTGGCTTGGGTTGACCAGATAGCTTGTTTGCATGACTTCCACTCTTTTATTTGACCAGGAGCCAAGACCTGTAGGAAGGGTGGTAAAGGACTTGGGAAATGGGCCTATTTTACCCATTAAGGCCTGTGCCTGACAAGCTTTTTAAGAGCCCATGAAAATGTCTGAGAGCTAAAAACAATATATTGGCTCCAAAATAGAAAAAGAAAACTGTGCAAGCAGAATTAATAAAGGCTTAAATTAAACGGGCTCCATAACCTACCATCATGTCAACCTTAGTATTTCTGAAATTTAGTGTTCATAAAAGTTCCATTATATTTGAAAAGAGTTGATGGGTTAGAATCTCATTTCACAAGAATTCCAGAGTATTCTTGATGATTTGTCAAGAAATTACAGATAAATGTAAATCGAGAACGTTACCGTGGTAACAAAATAATCCCCAAAGCTGACTTTCATATTTCCTTTAAAATGTGTCAATAAAAATGCATTTAATTTGTATGATATGATGTGAGTTTGAGGCTCCAAAATAAGGTTACTTAGGGTGAACCAAAGTCTTAAAGTGGCCTTATGTAGGATGAGTTGATAAATAGATAGGTTGATGAATAGATAAAAGAATGTGTGTATGGATATATGGATATATGTATGTATGAATGTATGGATGGATGGATGGGCAGATGTATATAAGGATAGATAAACAGGTAGGTAGATGGATGGAAGGATACGTGTATGGATTGATGGACAGGGATGGATGGATGGATGGGTAGATGGATAAACAAAGAGATGGATAGATGAAATTACAGACTCAGTATCACTCAGTGAGGTAGCAAGGAGCCCTGATTCCTCACTTTCAAGCTGTTATTAAAGCCATTTAAATGTAGTCACAAAACCTTGAGAGCAAGGACTGGAAGTATCCCAAGAGACCATCTAGGACAACATTGTTCCTCTTACAGATGAAAACACTGAGGGTCAGAAAAAGGAAGGGACATAGCTGATGGCACATTTTCTTTACTCTCATCAAACAGGAGGTTGCTGCTTAAATGTTTGCCTCTTGGAGAGACGTGGCACATGCCTATTTCTCAGGCACTCTACATATTTATAGGATAGTGTTTCATAACTGATGACAGCTTGCTGCTAAACTGACAGGTCTCAGTCTTGCCAAGCCTCAGGATCTTTCCTGCACACTTTCCTTACTGTTTCCCAAAGAAGACAGGCTAGTGAATGGCAGTGCTTGGTCTGGGCCAAAACTACTCTGTAGACCCAGGTGAGGAGAACCATATCTGGTTAATTCATGCTCACTTTACTTTATTTTAGCACATCCTCATCCTCATTTTATTTAGCACATCCTTTAGTCCCTTTCTGAGTCTTTTAGCCATCAGTTGAGACATGGTAGGAAAAAAAAAAAAGAAGCCTTCTGTTCCCCCACATACTGGACTTCCTTGTGGCTTTTCTCTTCATGACAGCATTTGGATTTTCCTTGAGGAAACCACCATCCCTCACCTAAACCCATGTGTTGGGGGGAGTCCAGGACTGGCCAATCAGGTCCTACATCACTGCAGCTCCAGTGATTGATTCAAAGATGAGCATAGGTACCAAGTCTGACTACATAGTACATATATTAGCCTACTTAATCCTCTCCACAATTCTGTGAGATAGGTACTATTATAAATCTCCTTTAAAGATGAAGAAACTGAGGCACAGAGAGGTTAAATAACTTACCCCAGACTGTATCGCTGATAAGTGGCAGAGATGAGGTTTGAACCCAAGTGGCCTGATTTAAAGTCAGCACGCTTAACCCTGCAATATCCCACCTTTTAGTATCTGATGTATAGCGTGTCCTCCAAAAAAGTACCAGTGGTTGAGTTTTATCAGAAATGCTGAAAATATATACATATACATATATATATATACATATACACATATACATATATATATATATATTTGTTCCCATTAAGTGCTTAATCAAAACTTCAACATGACTTAATCCTTAGGAGAACTGGACTTAATGACCTCATTTAACTTTTTTTTATTCATTTTTTTATTGTTAGTCACCATAGAGTACATCATTAGTTTTTGATGTAGTGTCCAATGATTCATTATTTGCATATAACTTTATATTTTTAAGATTTTTATTTATTTATTTGAGGGGGGAAGGGCAGAGGGAGAGGGAGAGAGAGAATCCCAAGCAGACTCCCCACTGAGCATAGAGCCAAATGTGGAGCTTGATCCCACGACCCCAAGATCATGACCTGAATAGGAACCAAGAGTTGGACACTCAACCAACTGAGCCACCCAGGTGTCCTGACCTCATGTAACTTTATACATAGGATGCCTCACTTTTCTGGAAAGTTATTTCCTGGTCACCTTAGCTATGCAAAAGCTACCAAAAACTACAAGGAGGTGAAGAATGTAACCTTCCAAGGTCAAAAATCCTGCCAAGGGTCAGCTCTAAAGCTGGTGGGAGTTATTCATGGAAGAGTCCCTCACTTCAATCTTGCACATTATTTTTACACAAATGTTATCTGCTTTCTCAGCTCGAAGGAATTTAGAAATGGCAACCCGAAGAAAGTCAGTGTAGCATTGAGAAAAGAGTTGTTGACTCGGGAGTTGGATTGATCTAGAAGTGAATCCCCATTATAAAACTGTCAAGTGAAGGACTTTGCCTCTGTCAGCCTCAGTTACCTTGTCAGTAATATGGTGGCAATAATAGTATCTACCTCATATTATTGCTTTGAGAAAGAAAAAACTGTTAATATAAAGTGCCCAGCACTTAGTAGATCCTTGCTAAATTATATCCATTATGGTCGATGAATGATAAGTTCTTCATCCCTTCTCGGGGTCAGTATCCTCATATATAAACTATAGATTATAACAAGAGTTCTCTTGGGGAATTTTACAAGGTTATTGGACAGAGTAGTAAGGTAATGGAAATAAAAATGCTTTTTAAATGGCTAAATGCTGCTTAAGTGCAAGGCAGTATTATAGTTATTACTACTAGAGCAGTAAGAATTATACTATTGTTAATACTTATTACTATTAGTCATCATTATGACCACTGCTATAAACGAATGTAATATTAGTCCTTAGGTTACTGCAATATTTCACAATAATCTCCTGGGTGAAGAGTGACCACACTGGAAATGAACACCCAGAACTGTGGCCTCTCTATCAAACCGAAATCAATAGCAATAGGACCTCCCTTGTACCTGAAATGAATTAGACAAGCATCCCTTTGTACAAGGAGACACAGACACAAACCAACAAGTGAGTATAAAGTGGCGAGTACCTTGCATAGCACCTGCCAAACACATGGTAAATTCTATATTAGGAATACAGTAAATTCTATGTTAGGAATAACTACAAAAGACGTAGATTAAGGACAGCTGCCAAGTCTCTGCCAATCGTACCCATGGTGGGGTCTATTTCCCTTCCCTTTGAATCTGAGCTGGCCTCCTGACTTGTTTTGACACAATGCACAACTTCTGAAGCTGTCCCTTAAGACATCTTTAGCTTTTCCCCTTGCTCTTGGAGTAGTCCCTCTTAGAATCCCACTGCCGTGTTGGGAGAAGCCCCAACCACACATAGGAGCCACGTGAGAGAAAATTGAGATGCTCTAGTGGTAAGCAGCTAACTCACCAGATGTGTGGCTGAGCCTCTTGGCATTTCCAGGACCAGCACCATGTGGACCAGAAGAATCACCAAGCTGAGCCCAGGTGAACCACAGAATCACAGGAGATAATAAATAGATGATTGTTATTTGAAGCTACTACGGTTTGGGGGTGGTTCACCATGTAGCAAAAGCTAATTGAAATGAAATGGATTTGAGTGCTCAAATGAGATGCTCCTGACCCAGCAGAGAAGGGCAGGGAAGGCTCCCTGGAAGAGGGAGCATGTGGAAGTTATAGGAGATTTGTGGGTTAAGCAGTTGTACAAGGATCCTAGCTCTCACTCACGAATCAACCCTCTTCTCTACTTGATGCTTTTGAGTCCAAGTCAGGTTAGTGATAAGAAAAAGAATTCTAAAATCTTCTCTCACCCGGATAATTGTTTCTCCTCTTTAGGGATCAGCCCCACTTCCCTGGCTCTAAATCAAAATGACAGGGCCTCCAAATTGGTTCAGGTGCTCATGCATTTGTAAAAATGTCTTTTGCTGGAAAAGGCCTGGTATGTCTAATTTCTGCCCCGAGCACATTTTTATAGTTAAGCTATATTATAAATGGCGTTTAATTTACCCAGCAATGTCAGGCCTACATTCAAACGAGAGCCAGTGATAATACATATGGGATCCTTTTGTATGGTGTGATCAGGGTTTGGGAAGACGGGAGAGGTGGGTTTAATCATCTTTGTCTGAATTTATGTTCTTTTCTTCTCCTCTCTGCTGCTTTTTCTGCATTCCAGCCACCAAGAGGAGGACAGTGAAAGCCTTTCAAAGCACCAGGCCATGTTTGAGGGGGCAAGCTTGTGGATGAGCCGAGGTTTTAAACACAGTTGAAGGGTCAAGGGTCAGGAGCCCTGCTGACTTCCGAGCAGGCTCAGAGCATCGGCCTCCCTTCCACTGTGGTTGGAGTGAGATGGTGCCAGGAGCTGTGGGCTGACAGAAACAGACTCTAATAGTTCCAGATCTTAGCTGGGAGGCAGGCGACGGGTGAGCCTATCTCATGATGAGGGGTGAGGGGGTGGGATTCTTCCTTCAAATCCTATCAGCAAGGGCCTCCTCCCTAACTCCCCTTCAACTTCTTAGAAGCTTTATCAAACCAGAACAGGCCACTTCCCTGCTTACTGTGAGATTCTAAGAGCAAGAGAATAAACTTCCAGCAGGCCCCCTGCCCTACAAGATGTGACCCTCTCACATCCTCACTTCGTTTTGCCTAGTTCCTTCCCTGCCCTTGATACTCTGTCCACAACCCCTTTTTGTTAGTTCTTCAAATGCCCCAAACTCTGACAGCTCATCCAAGGCCAAGCCCAAGGTTGCATCCTGAGTGCTAAGGCATCCCTGACTCAGCCTGTCCCCAACAAGAGCGAAAGCAAAGAGGAGGGCTGATGGTAGCAATAATTCATGTCAGGGCGCCCGGCAAGCCCAGGCCTGGTTCTCGGAAAGTTGGGTGTGATCAATCACGTATGGGATGCATTTATTTGGCTCATTACAAGAGTTAACTAGGTTTTCAGGGAAGAGAGGAACCAGGAGACTGTCTGGGGGAGAGAACACTGTGGGCTAAAAGTAGACTCCCATCCCCCTCTATACCACAGAGAGGAGTGAATTCTTTCCCAGTCGCTCTGACTCAGATATATATCCTAGTCCTGGCCGAGCCCCAAGGGCAGTGTAAGGGATTCCCACTCAACTCATGCTCTTGGGGGTCACAGATGCTCTCAGAGTCCCCAGCTGTCTTTTTAACCCCTTCAAGTTCACAGTGCCCATGAGAATGTCTTAGGTTCTTTGGAAACACTCTATCCCGGGTACTATCGCAGATGAACACACCAAACCTCTTCTCTGTCATTGCAAGTGGCCATGCGATGGCATCATTTTACCCATCATTTTACCCATGATGCAAATACTGAATGATCAACATACATGTGATGCAGCCCAGCAATGGATGATTAAACCATATTTGCTGAATAAATGAATGAATGAACATGCTGAATTGGTGAATAAATAAAAGATCACAGAGAGTGTAAGTTCCTTGAGGGCTGACATTGTACATACACACATTACATATTTGCTGTTTGTGGTTGAGTCAGTGAATCGGGCCCCCAAATGCCTGCAGCCTAGTGGGAGAAACAGGGGTGTAAGCAAAAGTAAGAATAGTGCAGTATTCTGACAGGGGTGTCTACCATGGGCCGTGGAAGCAGGGCCAAGGGAGTGGGGGGTGGAGGGGAGGCTCTGGGAAGGGATCCCAGAAGGGAATACAGGCATCAAAAGACTGGGAAGGGAGAAAGGGAGCCAGTGAAGACAGCATGACTTAGAGGAACGTGGGGCCTTTGTCCAATCACAGAAAAGAGGCCCAAGAATGAGAAAGCAAGTTACAGACCAATATGGATGACATGGTGCCATTTTGTAAGCATACAAAGTGTATGTACCCAAATTGAGGGCCGTTCTACAAAATAATGGGTTTTTATTCTTCAAAAACACCGTCAGGAAACACGAAGGCCAAGGAATCATTCCATCATGGAGTCTCTCTGGCCCTCAGTTTCTTCATCTGAAAAACAGGACTAATTTCCTCTATCGCAGGCCCCTCAAAATTGTTTGCAATCACCTAACCCAATAAGGAGTTCCCTCTGCCACACACAGAGAATAAATGACTATTTTTATTACTACTTAGAATAAAACTACCCCAGGACCTGAAGGAATTAATTTGCTTTCGACCAAACCTCATTAACTTATTGTCCAAGTTTATGCAGTAAGGAAATAATGGGCATATTATTTATGCACATAGACATGCTTGGCTACCTCTCGGCAACTTTGCTCAGAACGTATTTTCCCACGTGTGCAAGAGAACAAAGAGCCAACATATTGTGCCATAAGTGAAGTCAGTAACATTGCCCTCCATTGGGGTTCCTGGAGTTCTGGCCTCTGTTTGCAGTCTACAAAGTCTGGAATGGTTTTATAGAAGGTTCTCCTCAAGTGTACATTTACTAGGCCCATGAATGAGCGTCACCTAAAAAAAATTTTTTTTTCTAGAGATGATTGGGTGAGACCACATTATTTCAATACATGTAGATACCAACTAGGACTAGTGACCCTGTCAATGCACCATTCCCAGCTCTGGTCTCTTGCAGAGAGCTGTTCTCTGCCCGGAAGTCATCAGGCCAACACAAGAGAGAGGGGAGAACCAGAGAGAAAAGAACTTGCACATCTGCGTCATACTCGAGTTGGCAGAATAATTGCACATTAGGTTCTCTGAGGGCAAGGTATGCCTTACTTACTTCTGCACCTCTAGCACCTACCAAGTGCTTGCTACAGAGAGGAAGGTCTAGAAGGGACAGAAAGTGGATCTTGAATAAATGAAGGAATCCTAATCCACCAGCACTTAGCCATCTGAGCCCCAGCTTCCTTATCTATAATAAATGGCTATAAGAGTCACCCTAGAAGGCTCTGCTAGTAATTAGCAAGAGTCTATACATGAAAACCGTAGCAAGGATTCAGTACATTATGGGAATTTGTTTCCTTCACAGCCTTTCCAGGGATCTACTTTCTTAGGAAACAGGGAAAGTGAACCATAAGAGACTCCTGATCTCACAAACAAACTGAGGGTTACTGGGGTGTGGGAGGGTAGGGATAGGGTGGATGGGTTATGGACATTGGGGAGGGTTTGTGCTTTGGTGAATGCTGTGAAAGATGTAAGCCTGATGATTCACAGACCTGTACCCCTTGGGCAAAGAATAAAAATAAAATTAAAAAAAAAAAAAGAAACAGGGAAAATGGAGGCATAGTGGGGGGACACGACAGATAAGACCCAGACTGCCTTCTGGAAGCTCCCAAATGCCAAGAGGGCTCGGGGAGGACCAGGCTATGCCCACATGGCTCCTTGTCTGGGGTTTTGTGGCTGATCTGAGATGAACCTTGATTATTAAACAGCAGCCAGTGAGTGATGGGTTCACCAAAAGGACCCCTGCTTTTTGCTTAGAACCTCGATTTTATTAACCAAGATAATAAAATACCTTGAATTGGGAAGCAGAAGCTAGCTGTGGTTGCTCTGACATCAGTGCTCCTGTCTGAACATCTTATCTCTAGGGTTCGGGCAGTTGTAAATTCTGTTCCAGCTGGGAATGATACACCAAGTCTCTCTTCCTCTCTCAAGACTCTTGGGAATGGTTGCTCATTCATTTAATCATGGTAGTATCTATACTGAGTAACCAATTTCTTTTTTTTAAGGTTTTATTTATTTATTTGAGACAGAGAGAGAGAAAGCATGAACAGAGGGGCAGAAGAAGAGGGAGAAGCAGACTCCTTCCTGAGCAGGGAGCCGGACACAGGGCTTGATTCCAGGACCCCAAGATCACAACCTGAGCCAAAGGCAGATACTTAATGGAGTGAGCCACCCAAGTGCTCCCTGAGTATTCAATTTCTGTAAGGCACTGTGCTAAGCTATTGATGGAAAATTCCCCTTTTGTCTCATACCAACTAGATGAAAAAGGTACAGTTATTTTTCCCTCCTATACTATTTCCATAAAGTGGAAAGGTTATAAAGCTGCGAGTTATAGGGCTCATAAGTGACAAAGCTGGGATCCAGACTCAGGCATCTGGGATCCTAACTTCTGAGTTCTTCCACTGCCGTATGCCCAGTGAGCACCTGCTGACTGCTCAATGCCCCGTGCTCTGAGTTACATGTTGGCAACACAGACAAGAGGTTTTCTTAGTCTGGAAGGAGTACAACCATGCGTTAGCCTGCATGCTAATAATAAGCAATGCCCGCACAATAATTAAGAATGATTACACTTCAACATTCATTCATTCCACAGTTCTGCATTTACTGAGCTGTTTTCTGGGAGATGTACTGCTCATTGAGAGGGAAATGCAACACATCCCCTTCTTTGGGGGACCTCGTTGTCTAGAAGTGGGGAGAAAGGCTTTCAAACTTTTGCATCCGTGGGGAGGTGATTGAGAGTGATTGTAATCTGGAGTCCACATCCTGGGCTTGTAATACCTCCAGGTGGGTACACAGTGAGCATCCTTTTGATATTTCTACGATGTCAATTGTAGGACATGATACATGTTGAATGAGTGTATGATGACGACGTCATAAATATTATCTAATATCATATAGTTATTATAAGTATTGAACTCCTACTGGGTACCAGCCACTATTCTAGGCATTTTACAGGGTCAACTCATGAGTTCTCACTGCATCCTCTGATGTGGGTCCACTGATCATTGTCATTTCACAGCTGAAGACATGGAGGCCCAGAAAGTTCAGTAACTTGCTTGAGCTTACACATTGGGATTAACGAGAGTGGCCTGAGGCTTTCTTTTTTTTTTTTTTTTTTTT